>VZRJ01004868.1:1772771-1885046 GCA_013397565.1 Ptilonorhynchus violaceus | reverse complement strand
GGGGGGGCCGTGCCGCAACCGGAGGCGGGGACCCGCTGCTCGGGGGACGCGGGTGGGGAGCAGCGTCGGGCTCGGGTCGCCCCCGGGCGGCTTACAGTGTCCGTCGGGCCGGAGTGTCCCGGCCGAGCCGAGCCCCGCTCATTGAGAGGGACAGTGGGTCGGGGGGTCCCCTCGGGGGGCGATGCCCGGGGCGATGCAGCCGGGGGACGGCTGGTGGCCATGTGAAGTCAGTTCATTCCGTGTGCAGGGATCAGCGATGGCACAGGGAGGTTGTGGTCGGGAGGTTGTGGTGGGGAGTTCAGCTTCCGTGGAAATATAGTTTAATGAATAGTTAATTTGTGATGTTGATTTTAATAATTTGAGTATCTTGTATTATTTGCAGTTTTTTGCCGGATGCCTGCAGTAGGCACTTCTCAGTGAGCACAATGATTATTAGTAAATAATTGAGTATTTTTTTCTGTACTTGGGTGACAAGACAGTTTTAAACTCATCTGATGAAGAAAAGACACTGCACTTAACCTAACAGCACACATTTTTCATGTGTCCTTCTTTAAAAATGGTATGAAAATGTCAGTGAAAGCCTTATTTTACCTTCTTCACTGTAACAAGATGTAGGTGATGCCTCACTTTTATCACTAAATATAGTTGAAATGCCAGAATTTCTCTGAAATAAAGGTATATAAGTGAGAGGATGAGCAAGCTCTAAAACCAGCTTCTAAAAATCCCCAGTCATTCAGTGAATTGTCTCCATCTTACCTGTTAACTCATACATTCAGTGAGATTCTTTGAATATGGACTCAGAATGAACAATTGCATGGCCATTAACCATGCTGAAATACTCCAGAACAGATGTAATGCCTTTTCTTCTAGGTCATATTTCCATATCATATTTCAGTCACTTGACTCTTAACTAAATGCCCATTGTATTGTACTCTACTGGGTGCTAAATTCTATGAATTTAGTGAAGTTGTGACTTCATTATTTCTGTCCCACATACATACGGATGGCAGAGGTGCCTCATTATGTACAAACACAGCGTTTCCCACAAATTAGAGTTCCTGTCCTGGCTGCAGCGCACCACAGTGCTGAGAGTAACACCTTCCAGTCAGTGAGACTTACTTACCAACATTTGTGAACATTTTGCAATAAAATAGGGTATGTAGAAACTACAAAAGGATCAAAAATAAGAAGCAGCCGTGCAGCTCTGTGTGTTTGGTTTACACCACGATGGTGGCATACAGATGAGCACTGGCTGTCAATCCTGTTAATGCCTATTTCACTGAGCTGTTGTTACAGTGAGCTTCTAAAATAACAAAGTCCCTAATAGGTAACTGTATTTTACACCTAAGAAGTGACTGGGGAAGGAATTTCTGTGTATTGCTTGGACATGAAATGACCTCCAGGATGGTTTGTCCTGTGCAGGAGCGATCAACTGCGATAGCATCAGCCATTCCAGCATGGAGAGCAAGTGGCGTGTCTGGGGGGGATGGCCTGTCCTGCTTTCAAAGGGATGTGTAAGGATAAGCTGCAATGGGCCCAGCATTCAGCCTCAACTGTGTTTGAAATACACAGCCAGAAGTCAAATTTAGTAAAAATTGGTATTTCATTTAAAAAAACTCAACAAAACAACAAAAAGAGTAAGGAGTAGGTGGCTTATTTAATAGATATTGGAGGGAAACACTGGAAAAGGGCAAGAACCCTTTACAAACCACAGCAGCTACATCACGAAACTGAAGAGTTCGAGTCAGATTAACTCTGTCTATGCAGAAAATGCCATGAACGAAATATTTCTGTCCATCAGAAGGTATTGCTGCTAGCCTTGATTCAGATCAAGGTCTAAATCCTGAAATTGTTTGTTACTCTGAGCACATGAAGAGGCCCCACAGGAACTATTCACATGTGAAAAGAGCTAGGACCAGAGCCAAAGTTTTGTATACTGTGAAGGTCAAGCTCGGTTCTTTTCTAAAAGTTGCACTTAACAGACAAACTCTCAGAAATATGGTTTCCATAGAGCACCTTCAGCTCATTCCTGAGGATGCTGTGAACACTGTGGCTGATTTAGAGCAATTTGTGTCCTAGCAGGTCCCAGAGACTTTGGGGCTGGGTGCTTTGCAGGGAGCTGCTGCTTTGCAGAGCAGGGGCTGCCCCTGCCTTCCCCTGATTGCAATTACTGTGGCTCTTCTTCCCACAGATGCCAAGTTTTTTATAAACTTCTCAAAATGTAAGTGTCTCATAGACTTTACTCCTGGCTTTACAGTCATGGAAAAACCTGTTAATAAAAATGCACTGCCCGTAGGACGAATTCTCAGCATTTTTGCAAAGGTCACGTAAAATATATTGCTTGAGTAGCCTTACTTTGGTAGCCAGATAAGTCATTGAGAGGCCACTGTGGATGACAGCTGTGAGGAAAGATTGTAATTCACTTTTATGTCTCTATGCAAGAAAATAAGAGACACAAGCCTTCCCTTCGGTGCTGGGAATGGGGTGTGCGAGGAGGCTGATGCAGGGAACAAAAAGGAACTACTTTCACCAGCCTGACAGATAAGGTTGGAGGTCTTTCTCTGCTGAAGGCCTCACACGGTTCTGCTTTGTTTCTATTTTGCTGTCAGAACAACAGAAAACCTCAGAGAATAAATTGCAACCACATTGTATCACATCTTCTGCTAGGATTTTGCCTCAGACCCAAATAAGACTTCTATTCTCCATATACTTACATGAGAAACAGTTTCTTTCTCTCCTTTTTTCCTCATCCCTATTTAGTGAAAATGTAAAATAAATCCCATTTGGGTTTTTTGAGGACTAGCGCTGGCTTTACTCCTGCTTCTCAATAATGGCACTTCCCAAGTTTTACTTTTTCTGGGAGCAACGTGTAGCTCCATTGCACTGTGCTCCATCGGTGCCACCTGATCCTGTTTCTGGGTTTGCCACTGAACACAGTGGATCTCTCAGAGTCCCACCCATTGCAGTGCTCTATAATTACAGTGGCTGATCTCTTTTTTTCCTTAATTATTTGTGGAAATATTATTTTTTGGCCAAGAAACTGGCGTAACTTCAGGTCAAATCACTTTATGTCAAATACAGCAATAACTAGAAATGACATGGATGGATAAAAAAAGAAACCCTACAGCCACGAATCGAGATGAACAATTGTCACATGCCTATGTGGACCCTACTCCTTTCATTCCAAGATTGGAGATATTACACACCTATTGTTAATATGTAAGAAATTCAGACTGCAGCATATTTAGCAGGGCCTCAATGTCTAAATACATAAATTTTTGAGGGAGAGCCAGGCACCAGTGGTGGTTATCATCTCACAGAGGTGTTGCCAGAGCCATTAAAACATGGAGCTCTGGAAGCCTCGTACTTAGCAGCGGGAGGTAGAACAAACTAATTTTATTATCAACTCAGCTGTCAAGTGACAATGTTTTTTAAATGCCATGAATTATGTATAAAATACATTAAATTTTATACTCCTTGTTGAGAGTTGCCTCACGCACACCCAGAGGGCAGGGCTCTGGCAGGGGCTGTGCGAGGCAGGACATCAGCTGGAGTTACTGCCCAGGGGGAGCTCCTGGACCCGGCTCCCTGCTGGAGTCGGGCACGATGATATCCGTGACAATACAGGTGGTAGCTTAAAATGACTTCAATAAGATAAAAATCAGACCGAGTCTTCAAGCTAGGAATTAATGAAATACCTGTCCTTGATAACAGGAAATTGAGGAATAA
Organism: Ptilonorhynchus violaceus; assembly: GCA_013397565.1. Lineage (NCBI taxonomy): Eukaryota > Metazoa > Chordata > Aves > Passeriformes > Ptilonorhynchidae > Ptilonorhynchus > Ptilonorhynchus violaceus. The sequence goes on along the minus strand of VZRJ01004868.1, from coordinate 1,881,317 downwards.
AAATCTGCAGAAAATGTTCATTTAAATACATTTTGTAAACGTAACAAGTTACACTGTGCTGTTCTTTGCATCTTTTAAGAGTGTCTAGGGATTTATGTCTTGCAAAATAGAAACAAACTAAGAAAGCTGAAATATATTGTGTCTTTAGCTGTACTTTACAGCACAGCTTGTGTTTAAGAAGCAGTCTAGACATGCAAAAATGCTAGAATAAACAATATTTTTTTCATTATTTTAAATTAGCTTCAACTGGAAAGCTATAAATTTCAGAATGATGCACACTAACAGGATTGCATATCTATTCAAATATTCCAAATAAAAGATACTAAAAGGCTATTCTGTTACCTGCCACAATAAAAATAAATTTCCTTCCAACTTAATGCAATTACAAGTGATTTCCTATAAAAGAAAAAAATAAGCCTTCAGGATATTTTGTGGGATATTTTACTTACTAGCATGAAAAGTCACATCCTTTTTTTTTCTCCCCCTCCTTACTTTAGTGACTTGTTTAACCTATTTTAACATATAAATATTATTAAATACTATTTAATATTCATTATAGGGCCTCAAATGTTGGCTGGTCTTAAATAAATATGTTTTTCTTCCTTCTCCTTTGTGTGTGCAATTAAAGAATAATCAGAGTCATGACTGAGATTTTGAATTTATGACCACCAGTATAGAAAAGAGCTGTTTCTTCTGGAGAAGTGACAGAAGTGGCCATGCCAAGGTACACGGTTCTTCTCCTTGTGACTGTGCAGGGCAATAACAAAGCAAGTGGATACCTACCCTGACCACACCTGGAGAACAACAGGAGTGCAGTAAATCAGGTATTAAGCTGGATCTTGGAACACCCATCTTTCTTTACTACCAGGCTTCTCTCTTCAATCTGTTTTTTGGCAAGGCTTTTAATTCCTGTACCTGTCAGGTTCTTGCTTAATATGAAAATTAATAGTTCAGTTATAGAAATATTGTAAATATTTCTCAAATTATGTTTGAATAATATATTTGTACAAAAACATCTGCAGATATTGTTTGATGTAGCTCAAAATTTTCACATTCAAAAATGGAATTGATTTTATGAATATGTTGCATGCCTAGGTTTACTTGTAGTGTCTTGCTGAGAGGGCAAACACCTGTTAAAATAAAATGCTTTTAAATCATCATCAGACCTGGATTTCATAAGCTATTAAGTACATTGTATTTTGCAAAAGGGAGAAACATTACTCTTCGGTAACAGGATATGTTTTAGGCATTCTTTTTGGCATCACATTAATACCTATGGTATTGGTGGCCATATGACACCAAAGAGAGCTCAGTCTGATGTGTGATTTGCAGAAAATTGTGTTCCCTGGCTTTCCATGCTCTGTAATCCGAGTGCCAAAACTGCTCACCAGAGAAGCAGAGGAACTCCTGTCCATAGTCTCGCAATCCTTTGACTTTGAACTGTTTACTCCCTCATGTGCTAGAGAATGAAGGAACTGCTTTGCAAAACAGAGTTTCTGGGACAGAACACTGACCTGGACCCCGTCAAGAACTTTATTCATTCAGTGCAAGCAAGTACAAGACAGGACTTGCTGAACAAACATCTGCTGCAGGGGCAAAGTAATAGTGGAGAATGGGCATGGATGCCTCTACCTGTGAAATGTTGCCAAGGGCTTAGTAATTCCCATTCCAGGGATTGCTGTGTCTCAGCAGTGAGTGACGTTGTTCATTTTAAAATGCTTGGGATTGTTTTGAACCAAAGAGTTATGCAGAAATTCATGCCACCGGGATGTGGATTCCTTTCCTTCAATTTAGATAACAAAATATTCGGTATTAAGTTTTTCACAGGATTATGTAACATTCCAGACCTTCCTTCCACAACAGGGTCATGGAATGGTTTGTTGACAAGAACACTGAGGTATCACTACAGACCAACGTGTCAGTCTCACCTGGGGTTTGGGTTGACATTATGTTCACTCAGTTCAATTTTGGCTATTGGGTGTGGACTCTTAAGTCTACTTCCTGAAAAAGTTTTTGGCCAATCGAAGTCTGGAATTGCATGTAGGTGGTTTTTTTTTCATCAAAACTACACCTGTTGTTAAAGCTTCACTATGAGCTACCCACGAACATGGCTCATCAGGGTTCGCACTGAAGCAGAAGAAAAGGCTCCTGGCACCAGAAAATGCCGATTTGCTGCAGAACATCTCTTCCCCCAAACGGTGCATGTCCTAGTGTCTTACCCCGCTGCGCATAAAACCTGTTTAATACGTTGATAATTCACCTGCCATTTCAAAAAACTTTGTTTTAGGCGTGAAGAATGTATCCGGAGTCGTTTATCCCGCGGGGAGTTGGGGGTGGTTCCGCGCGGATGGCGCCCGGCGCTGCCTGCAATTCCCACAGCGGCACCGCTAGAGGGAGCCCCAGGCAATGGTACTCCCGCACCGCCTCAGCTTTGCAACCAAAAAATTGCAAAAAAAAAGGGGGTTTTTAGAACATTCAGCAGGAACGAACACACGATGTTTTTCATCACTATGATTTAATTTCGCTGCCTAGTTACTGATTATTTGTGAAGCCGCTTTGACCCCACAAACCACCTATGGCAAATCATGATCTCCCGTAACAACCTCAACAAACCACAGAGGGAAACGTCCCTCAGAAGGCTTCAAATTAACATATTTCTCAGTTAGTGTCAAAAATCGGAATGCAAGGCTGGTTATATACTCACAGGAATTTTAAAGCATACAGTGAAAGAAAATTATAAGTAAAAACACAGTCTAAAATACATTGATCAGTCAGTTTTATAAAGACTTAAAGCACCTTTGTCTAGTTCAACTTAGCTTAGGTTTCCTTTGCTTTTGGGTTTTAAATGTAGATTTCAGTGCAGTATAAGATAATTAGTTTTATTCAAGTTTTATGGAGCATTTTTGTTGCTGAAGGATGAAAATACATGTTGGGGCAAAAAAATAAAATATTTGCTGTCCTAAACCATTTCCATGTTGAAACCAGGTTGTTAGCTCCCATAATTTCTCAAACAGAAGAATCTGAGGAGAAAACCAAAACAGATTAAATATTGTTCTTATGCTTACTCCCAGTAATATTGAAATACAGTGAAATAATATGCAGAACTGCAGTTTGCAGGTATTGCATTTGATGTATAGTAAAACAATTGAAAAAAAACATTGTTGGTTTTTTGTAACACATAATCATTCTTTTTCGTAACTAGTAGGTACCAATACAGCCTAAAGGTCTCAAATTTCCATTTATCCAGGAAAATTAATGTGTGCTCCATTCCACAGTGTCATAATAAATACAGTTTAAAGACACAAACAACTTTGTACTTATGGTGCTTAGTGGTGAGGCAGAGCTTGCTTCAAAAAATGGTTACTTAGGCCTGTTATTTGAAAGGAACATGAAACCAAAAATATACAGGTAACATTTTCTTAAGTGTCTTAGATATACAGTTTAAAAATAGGTGTAATTGGTTGCTCTACTATGGCAGTTATGGCTGTGGCCATGGCAATAAAAGCTGTTGTTGATCTGGTGCAAAGAGGATTTATGTGAGTAAGATTTCACTCTCCTGAACTCTTATAACTGTTTTAAAACTAATATTAATCAATGAATATTAGGTTTTGCCACTTTAACTGTATCAGTATAAATTGCAAAACTTGGGCATGAAAGCACTCTAAATTTCATGAACTTCCTCCGAAAGTGAACTAAAAAATGAAAACAGGACTACAGAGGGCGAGGATAAATCATCACTGTTGTTTGAAATTGTTTGGCAAAGAAATTAAAAATCAAGGCACTGGCAAAAAAAAGTATTAATCCCACACATGATCCAAGTCCAAAAACTCTTTATGCATTTAAAGTATACAACCCTAGAGAACACACTTCTACAAACAGTTTGCATTACATGCTGCTAGATTTTTTGCTAATATTCTTAGTTGTATTCTTTGGAAACATTTAAAAGTCATTTAAGAACAAATGAGTTTTCAAGATCATATCTTTCAGGGTATTATCACAAATTAGGTCATTAACTTTTTTGAAGATATTTGTATTTTTCTATACAATGTAAACTCATGAACCAAAATAACCCTTAGTGTTCTTCTGTGCAGTTTGATTAATCTAAGAACCCCAGAATATTTATAATTTTAAGTTTATGTATTATGTTGGCTTTATATTAATGAAGGAACATAATTTGATCCAATAATATCTAGAAATATTTGTCCAATAATATATTTATTATAATGAGCCATAATTTGAGAGGAAGAATAATTTTGTTGGCTGTAAAGGCATGAGTCGGGCTCTGTGTCCAGACCAAGAGGATCTTGGGCACAACCCAAAAAAAATTGCCTCTGTTTCAGTTCCAAAGTTTATCTACATGAGTAAAATTTTAAAATAATCCATAGATATTTATCATCATCTTCATTGTTATCATCATCACCATTATCAATAATCCCAAATAAAGAGCTCAGGGTTAGGGTTAGAGTTTGTAGGGTTAGGGTTAGGATACCTGTCTCCTCCAGGTAGCTGAGATCTTTATTACTGTATTTGTTCAGAGCACCCATATCTAAGTTACTCAATTTTTGCTGTCTTTGAACGCATATTTTGGATCTTTTGGCAGGAATACATTTTTATGTTTGTATTCTTTACATTAATTTTGTAGAGGAGGGAGCTACCGAACAAAAGTCACTGTCCTGGTTTTGTTTGTGTGCCTTGAGTAACTGAAAAGGCAGGGAAAGGCCAACTGGAAAAAAGCTGCTCTTCCTTCTCAGCATCACCACAGGGTGACCAGAATTGCTGGAACTACATAAAGAGGGCACTCACTTGCTCCCAGGTTATTGAAGCTTGGCAAGTTAATTCATCATCTGAGCCAGGCAGGTGACCAAGTCAGTGCCCTCTGCCCGTGGCAAGGGCCTGGTAAACTCCATCACCTTCAACTCGATGAAGCTCTCTTGTCCTGTGTCCACAAGGGCTGGACCACACGGGGAGGAGTTGCCACGGATAAGATGATGCCATGCCTTCATGCATTGCTGCTGTAGTCACTTGTGTCCCCGAACCCCCGCCTACAGCAGAATATTCCTGTCATAAAATTCTCTGCATAGACAGGACCAGCTTTTGCCTTTATCGTTATTTCAATCGCTTTAGCGTGGATCCAATTACACAGGTATAAAGTGTTTCTCCTGGCATACCCTGGCATCAGTACAACAGCAGTTAAAGAGATAACTCTAGGACTGGGATAGATGTGTGAATAACAACAGCTGATCAACAGCCATGCTGATAAAATTTAAATGAGATCAGGCCTAAATCTTATCCTACACTGATAATAGGAATGTCTGTTATGTGTCAGACTTACTGGACGTGAGAGGAGAGTAAGACCAGAAGCTGATCTCGGTAAAACCTCCTCAGGTTGTCGGGAGTTATCCTTTAATACAAGTCAGAGCTATCCAGGTTTCCAGCTACACTGTGGGCAGTTGTGTCCTAATGCAAACCCACGCAGGCATGGCAGCAGTAAATGCCAGATTGATGATTACCACCTGAGCATACACATTATGGCACTGTCTAACTTTATTTTAACTACACATTACCTTGTTTTACAATTCCCACAGTGCTCTGCACTGTTTCAGTGTGTAAAACAGAGAAATAGACTGTAGATCTCTGTAGAGAATATTGTTTTCTCCTATCCACAGCCATGGGTCAGTATATAAAAAGGCAAAAGCAATTTACTGTAGTCTTTCTGGACTTCTATTCATTTGCTTGTAATGAGTTGTAAATGAAGAGCAGAGACTGTGATCTATGTTAGACTTGAACTAAAAATGTTTCACATTCCTCTATGAAGGAAAAAAAGCTCAACCTGTGATCTGTACTGCCAGGCAATTCGGGACTTATTCTAGCCGTGGTTAAACAAAATGGTTTATCGGAACTGAAAATAAAGTATCCGTTGCTGTTGATTTGTCTGCCAAATTTAAACCATGATATAAACTAAAGTCGACAGCATAAGCCACTCAAACAAGGCCTCAGGGATTCCAAAATGTGCCTTAATATTTATTTTTCATACTTGATTGCAGGTTATGCACAGGTAAGTGTAGTGCTACCCTGAGGGTTTTAAGTGTAACGTAGTCAACCATGATAATACCTTCAGTATCTCAGAAGACAGTTCTCACAATGACTAATATGAAATGAAAGCAAAGCTGAGTGTTTTTCAGACTAGTTTTAAGTTTCCTTTAGAGTTATTTGATAGATTTCTAGAATGTTTTCAGTATTTGTCTATTAATAAGGCAAAACCAAGTTATGTCCCCATTTGTGACATTCTGTGTTCCAGCACTCAAAATCCCCCTAGCATTAACTTGCTTTTATAACCCTGTAATACATGAGAAATTGCTGTCCTCCTCTCTATCCACTACTTCCTCCAGTAATTTGGACTGATATTTACCAGCCATTGCCTCAAAAATGAATCACTAACAACACATACATGTACTACTGACAAAAGCAAAATACCCTGAATTAGTCTTGTCCAGGCACTCCCACTCGTTTTAACCCATCTCTTGGTGGTGAAACATGTAAGAATAAGCCATACAAATGCCATGTCCTCACAGACATTTCTCTTAGCCTTCATAATTTTAAAATAAAAATGCATTCTTTTGCTAGACTTGAAGATGCTTGCACATATTACTCAGATGTGCAGAACCAGAACTGTGCCTCACAGGAAACTTCAGGTCAGACCCACCAGCTCTAACTGCATTCTCTTGTTCTACTGATACAAACAGATTTGGCTTAACAGGAAGCAAATTTCAAGCAGCTTTATGTTGTTAGAATAGCACAGGACACCAAAAAAAGTACTACTGAAGTAAATTTTATCTCTGACCAAAAAAAAGGGTAAAGGGTAAAATTTTTCATAGGCTTGTTCCACAGTGTGTTGCTGGAAGTTTACCTGAAGAATGGGATCAACAAAATTAACATGTTAAGTGAAGAAACACAGAACATAATGCTGTATTTTTAATTTCTGCCCCTCTTTGAGGCTTATTTTCCCTTGCTTTGGCATTTATAACACAAAAATCTCTCTGGAAATGCACAGTTTGTGAAGCGAGAAGCTTACACAAGAAAGGAGCAGTGATGTCCTCTTGCCCTTTTGCTGTAAGCAACTCTGTTGTCACAGGGTATTCACAGGAGACCAGGTCCTGTTCTTCCCTCTGCTACTGGGTAGACTGGTATTTTTACTTTGGAGTCTTCTCCATTGTCACTTCAACTTAAAATCTGGCTGCTACCAAAACAGCTTCTTCAATCTCATTTGTTTCAACATGTTGATGGGGAAGCTGAATTCTACTTAAAAATGTGGGATAATAATTCTGATCCTGGTGGTTATGATCTCTGCATTGTGGTTGTCTTCTTTTAAAGAAGAGGCTTTCCCACAATTCAGTGTTAATTTTGGAGGTACTGTCTTGTGCCAGTGGGGAGCAGTTCCTTTCCCCTTACCATGATCATAGCTGTGTCAATGGATTTATTATTAAAACATAACAAACACAGATCTTAATCTATTGTAGTGTTTCAAGACTATTCGTCAGTTATGAAAGATCCAAAATTTTTACTCTTGATCTTCTTGCTTTCTGAAAGCAGAGTGCATGCAGGCATAAACCAAGAATTAGTGTTGGAGCTTTCTGTGGATTGTGAAGCTCTTCACCTCAAGGGACTTCAGTGACATTGTGCTAAACTGAAAAACAGAGCTAAAGTGCTTAGTTCTGCCACCAGGGCCCCTGAAATGTGCTTAGAACCTTTCTCGTGGTATAGTACTCACATTTTTAATTTATGTTACACATGAAGAAAGTTAAAATCATACTTCCTTGCCTTCTTCCTCCCCCTCTCGTTTCTTTGTCACCTTGGAGACCAGCTATGGGTACCATGACCAACATATGGCTACCATGGGTACATGGTATTTCTATTTTCTTAAAACTAAGTGAAACAAGATTTTTAGATGCTGTAGCTTTATTTTGAGCCTATGTTGCTTTGTAAACCTATGTGGCTTTAAATTGCGCCCCTCTATAAATGAGGTTTATGAAGTAGTTATTCAGAGTTTACAACTTCATTCTTCTCTTTGATTATTGTTAATGAGAACTTTGGTTCTCATTGTTCCTTTGTCCATTACCTTGAAGAACCATAAAATATTTGGGCTCTTCCAGAAGGGAAGCGAGCTTCTTGTATTTCTTATTTTACACTTTCTTCAAAGGTGAAATGGTTCTTTTCAATTACCTCCAACTCTAAAAACGCTTTCCTGTTCCGGGCTGTAATTTTGCTCCTGGTGAGGAAGGTGCCATTTCCTCAACCCAGCTCACCTCTCCTTCCCCTGGCAGAGCACAGACTTCTCTCCACAGAGCAGTGCAGCAGAGTGCAGAGTCCCCTGGAGCAGTGTGGCTCCATCAAAACAGTCTGCAGCTGGGCAGACCAGCTCTGCCTTTCAAACTGGGCTGATACGATTATATTCAGCCCCACTCACATGCTTATATTGCTTTTAGGTTTTATTCCTGTGCTTCTGCACGCTGCTGCCATTATGGAGCATAGGATGGAGCCTGCTTGGTGACCACTGCACCAAGTGAGAATGCCCTGCTGCAGTGAGAATCCCTCCCAGCTCCCTCCTCCCTGCCATCATGGCTGGATCCAGCCTTGCACTATTTCCGCTTTATGTTCTGCTAAATTTATTAAAGATGTTCATTTGGCACTATGAGAGTGACCATGAAATCCAGCCTGCCAGAGAGTGGTGAATCCAAACATTTCTCAGGATGAAAAGGGTGATTGCTAGTGGGTTGCAAACCTCAGTTTCAAGTAAGAAATAATGGTTCTTATTTCCTTTCCTAAGCAGCCAGTCTCTTACATGTGCTGGCTGCATGCACCAGTGACAAATTTCTGCCAATAAATCTTGTCACCGGGCACCCTTCTACTTTGCACCAACCCCAGAGTGCTTTACTGCACTGGTTGCTTAAACATGGGAAGGTAAAAAGCATTTCACAGAATTAATTTCCTCTCTTTCATGAGAGAGACATCATGCATTAACTGATTTGAAAACAGAATGAGCTTCTTTTATAACGTGGTCACTCACTAGGCAGGCTTTCCACAGGGCACAGGAGCTGAAGTAAATAATCACTTACACAGAAGGAAACTCTCTAGTGCCCTGCCACGCTGATGCTTATAGAGAAAAAAAAAAAAAAATCCCAACCAACTAACATCTCATTGCATGTTGAAAAGGAAGTGTAAGCACTCTGTTTAGAAAGCTTTAAAGCATAATTGAAATTCAACATGCAGATTTCTGTGTTATTACAATGCTGCATGTACTAGCTCATTTGCTGAGCAGCCAGCATTTTAAACCACACATTGCAGGAACTTTGTGCTGGTACAATAACAATGTAGAAAAATTAAGATGACAGCATCAGTATGCTCAGCTCCATAAACATTCTTCAGCTGAAACAGGAACTGCAGGGCAGTGCTTGCCTATGTATTATGACACTGGAATATTTCTGCTTCCATGTGCAGATGGAGCACAGATCACTAGTATGCTGACAAGCTGAACTCCAAACAAAGAGATAAGCTACATATGTACTGGCAGGTAAGCTCACTGATCTTTTTAACCCAGTGAACATCTGATGTGATGTGAGATTCACTAAATTGTAGATTGCAAATCAAGGTCAGACTGAAGGGTGACTTAGTATTTTGTAACGTTCTCCCTGCTTCACTGACTGAAAGCAATTGTGGATTCCAGAGTGCTTTTTGCTCTTTTAATCTGATAGTAATTTGAAAATGTATTTGACTATAGAACTAAGTGTATCTACACTCAAACCGGGAAGAAGTGGTAGAAAAAATAGCTGGAAAAAAGTAATTATATTCTCATGCTATCACCATGCTGATGCTGCTGTGCACAAAGGCCAGTGTCAGAATTAAAGTGCCATGTCCATGGCTAAGGGGGCCAGGGAGCTGAACTGGCACTGTAATACTCCAGTGTAACCCTTCCTTTTTCTGACTACAGTCCCAGCAAAGAGTTGCATTGGTCTGGGAATGTGTGTGACTGGAGCCTCCTCTCTGCTCTGGGAGATGGATGACGCTGGCAGAGCAGTCCAAAGCCACAGTGCACGGGAGAATCTGGGTCATTGTGCAATGTGCTCACTGTGCCAAATCATAACATCAGTGGAACGCTCAGACCACTAACCTAAAAATGAGTTCCTGGTTGTTAAATGCACGTCTTAAATATGCAACACAGAGCAACTTCTATTGGCATTGTAAGGCAGTTTTGGTTTTGTTCTCAGAATAAGTCGTGTTAAAGAGAAGTGTGTACAGAGGAACAGTGTGTGAAAAAAGAGTATTTACACACACGGATGTGTATTCACACTCATTGAGGTTTTTACCATTCATGGCATACTGCAGGATTCACTGTCACTGGTAGCACTCAATGAAATGCCTGTTCTCCCAATCAGTCCCCTATTTATCTACTAATTTTTTTCAGTTTCATCCAATCTAAAGAACTATCAGTACGTAGAAAATATAATCTATACGTTGAGAAGAGGAATATATTATCTCTGTAATAAGGACGTGAAAGAAAACATGGTCTTGGATTATAGCTGTGTTTCCCTCTAACTGTAGATCATTTGCAAGGCAGGCTGAGTGAAAATAAAAGATTCCCTGGCAACCCTCCCCGTCTCCAAATGCCTGCTCAGGCAGAAAAAAACAACCACCCTGCATACATATCCCAATGAGCCACTGCGGGGCAGTAACAACAAAAACATTCCTCAGCAAAACAAGGGGCTTTGAACAGCCACTTCGCCTTTTCTGAGCAAAGGATACAAAGGAACCGTTCTTCGAAGAAAACCCGAACATTAGGATTTCCATTCTGATATTACAAAATGTTATTAGGCTTTTTGGGAAGCATTTTATAGCTGTGCTTAGCCTCGACTCCTCCCACAGAGATGCTGGCAAGCAGCTATTTTGAAGCTGTTACTCAGTTTTACAGGAATGAATAGAGGTTGTGTGTGAGATATCCAAGACTCTGCTTAAGACACTATCTGGATTTTCTGTGTGTGCATAAACTCTTTTCTACCTGAGGGCTAAGTAAATAAGTTCTTTTCAAGTGATTATTCTCTGTGCAGGAATTTTCCCTTGTAAAGTATAGAAACCCCTGAAGATTAGGTATTTTTGTGCTGCTTTTGTTCCTCTCAGGGCAAAATCTTCAGTGAACAGAAGTTATTACAAAAAAATTATTTTATATCTTAAGGGTAAAAGAATATACTTCGTTCACTTTCAGATGTAGCTTGGAACCAGAATTACTGAGCTGCTTTGTATCCAACATTTCACACCTAGAGGTTCAAAATTAGATCAATAGTTTTGTCTTCCTTTCCTCTATCCCAGCCGTTCTGTAGGTTCAATAATATCAATGGAATATGAAGAAATTAGCTGTTCTTTCTTTTTACATAGTACCAAAAAGAGGGGAGGAAAGCCTATTTAAAGATCTCTAATTACAATCTGAATTTTCTATAAATACAAAACTTCCTGTAGCAGCCATTCCAAATAGATATTGCCCTTTAGTGCTGCAGAAATTTATACCAGATGAGTAATGTGTGCTGCAATGTAGATTCTGTAAAAAGTCAAAGTATCATACTTCAACTGAAGTGTTAGAAAAAGAGGATCAAGACATACAGAGAACTGAATTACAGCCATGGCTCTTCAGTTACACTTTGAAGATCATTTTCATTTCCATTTTGATCTTAAATCTTACTCATAAGTAATTAACATTTGGGGATGCATGACAGATGGTATGTACCACCTTGTCTTTTTGGGCAGTCTTTTCTTGTCTTGGCTTTTCAAGACATATTCCAGACCTAAAATAAATTTTTGGGGAGAAAAAATAAAGAAAGAAAAAAAAGGAGATAAATGAACTGACTTTGGCTTGCAGACAGCAATGTGAAAGAGTTGAAAGTTTCTTCTACTATTCAAATTTTTTTCCAATTATACCTTTATTTATTTTTTTATATTTAAATATATTTAAAATACTCATTAGATCTGTAGGTTGTCAGATCTCGAGTACCCTCCATTTTTACAAACAATAAGGTATAAATGTAATGTATCATCAGGAGCATTATTCCAAGTACTTCTCTTCATACATCCCAGCTAATGAATCTTACAGCTGATCCTACTGGTTCTCCAGGAAATGAAAGAGGATGCATTTCATCTGCAAACTGGAGAACCCTTAGTGATGTTCCTTGAATTTCCAGCATTCAGGATTCTCATGTTTACCTTTATCTTCATAGTTGGCTTTGCTTTGCTTTACTTTTTCATCAAATAGAAACATCATGGAAAAATTTAGAAGAAAAAAGTATTTGGAAGTTTTATTAATTTCAAGGTATCTCAGGGACCAGGCAGTCAGCTGAATTTTCAATCAAAAGATCTGTAAGTGCTCATTACTAAGCCTGCAAGGTGACATCATCTTCAAATTTAAGGGTTTCCCATTAGTTCTTTGAGAGAATTGCAGTAAAATTCCTGGGTTTATTCTAGAAGTGAATAATGTGCTTACAATGACTGGATCCAACAATTTTGCCTCATGAGAAAAAGTTAAAAAAAAAAACAACAAAAAAAGCTAGAAAGTTCAAAAATACCTATTTGCCCTTAATCACGTTGCAGAATCAAGACAGCCACAAGAAGACATTGCATTCGACATACAATGTTAAATATCTCAACATATTTAAGACTATGTCAACAGAAGAATTAGATGAGCTGCAGCAGAAGGATATTTAGTTTGAGGCACGTGGTGTCCCTGCCCAGGGCAGGGGGAGCTGGGACTAGGTGATCTCTAAGGTCCATTCCAACCCCTCAACATTCTATGATTCCATGACTTTTAACTGTGCTTCATAAAACATCTTGCCTGTGGTAGTATTCGAGACAACAAAGCACAAAATAAAAACAAAAAAAAACAAAGCTTATTGGGATTTTCACATTCCAAGATCAGATGGAAGAGCTGCAGTTACAAAATCCATCCTTCTGCCCATATGATACCAAACAATTTGTCCAAGTACCATGCTTACTTTACAACAGGGAGATTCAAACTCTCTGCAGTCACTTGGAAATGAGGAAATTAGTCAATCAGAAGTCCATAAAATCAAAAAAATATAGGAGATAATATTAGTCGATCCCACAGTAATTTGATTTACAAGTTGCCTTTTCTAACAGATCTTTGTATTAGATCCTTGCTAAACTGAGACATGTTTCTAAGACAGACAATTTTACAGCAAATCCCACAGCCATTGGCAGTCAACCAAAAATCATACTTTAGAGCTCAAATTGTTACAAAATTAAGAGAACACAACTTCAATTATTTTGATTTGAGATCTCAGAGTTCACTTTTTCAATCTTCTGTCTCAAAATATAGATGTACTTGCTCAAAAGCCAGCCCTCAAACATTTAGATAACTAATTGCTTGTAAACTAAAGGGAAAAAGAAAGAAAATCAAGAATTCCTTCCTTAGAAAAACAAAATATATTCCTCTACCATTTTTGGGGGCATTTCTTTCTTTACTTCCTGTTTGGATCAAACTTTAGGCCTACACTATCTCACTGGGGAAAGTGAAAGATGTTAGAATGTGGGTTCCATATTTTCATAAGCTACAACCTGTTTTAGTGAGGACTCTGAGTAAATCACCTCAGCACTGATATTTTTTTCAATGTCTTTTATAATTGCAATGTAATTTGTGCTCTTATCTAGTTATATTGATGCTGGTTTCTGTTTTTAGAAGGAATTAGTTAATTAACCAGAACTAGCTAGGAACATGATTCCAAACAAGAGCAGAGGAACTTTTAAAATAACCCAGCTATTTCTAGTATAAATTCAGTGTTTCTGCACAAGTTCTGTATTTTTGACACCAAACCCACAGGATGGGCTATAAATTGTGGTTGGAGCTGGTGGAGTTGGGGAGGAGGGAGCAGGGGTCAGACTCACGCTGGTACTGTCTTAAACCTCTATTTTAATCCCTTTGATTATCTTCCACTGACCGGCTTGCATGAGAAAATATGGGAATCAAATGAGAAAGGTAAAAGATCATCCAGACTTCAGAATCTTGCTCGCTAGTCATTGGTTTGCCTTCACACATTCTGCAAACAAATCTGTGCTGGCAACACTGATTGAGTACAGCAGGTATCAAGTGTAACTGGCAGTTAAAGCCTTGTTGAACAATGCAATGATACTGCATTTCTTAACCTGGGACGTTGTTCATCCAGCCTGCTCAGCCAGGATGCTCATCCGGCCCGTTTACCATTTATGAGACATTGTGTTAGCGTTGAATTAGCTTATAGATTGTTTTAATATGACTTGGAGCAGTAGGGTGTATAATTGTTTGAATGTTTCTTTCCACTGACTGCACAACATTACTTCTTTCTGCACCTGAGAAGGCTTTTTTCCTCCACCTGAACACTTAACAAGCAAATTTCCAGATATTCAGCGGCAAATGCAAACAATTTAGAACAAATCTTGTTCCTGCGATTAGGGCCTAAAATGAAACCCTTCCAAACAGAGCCAACACAGCTGAGTTTTGTAACATTTGCTCTTCTTTTCACTGGTTCCTCTTATTATTTGCTTCAGCAAGGCATTGCAGCGTGACGCCCTTCCTTATCTTAATTCCTGGGTTTTGAAGAGAAAAATAGCTTTAAACCCTCTATACAGTAAAGTCTGTGCATACAAAGGGTATGAATACTCAGTGGAATGCGTAGCTTCCTGTACCATTTAACATTTGTAGCTTTTGGTACCGTTTAACATTTGTCAGGCTGTCATTTATTTTCTGCCAGAGGTTTTGGGTACTGTATCATATTGTTGATGCTATGAGTCAAATTTCCTATTAATCCCTAAGTGGACCTTACCAATGAAACCCAGGCTTGGGAATTCCTGTGAAACTGTGCTTTGAATTGCCTACACATATACAGTGTACAAAGTAATCGCATCAATCATAGTAGTGTCTGTTAAATACCATTATGTGACTTAATTAATGTCTGCCTAGCATTTTCAGATTCATAACCAGTCAAAAACATTACCATGATGTTCTTAACAGCTGCTAAATTTCTTTTATAAGCCAGAAATGAAACACAGAGTAAAGGTGGTCAGATGGGTTGGCAATTAATTGGAAAATCACCAAAGAGTACATGGTGAGGGAAGCAATTACTATAAAATGCAGAAATGAGAAAATGCAGCCATTAGGGATATCTGGTATTAAACCTTCAAAGGAATGTAAATATTTAAATTTTGTTTAAATTATTTTTGTATAATGCATTAGCTTGCAGTGAATGTGGCACGGAATGCATATGAAAGTGCTCCTTGGTCAGCAAGGGGGGAAGATGCTAACATTAAACCTGACATGAACAGCATATTTAGGCTCAGCTGACTGATGAGATGACAGCACATTTATGTTGTTCTAAATATAAAACACCATATACTTTTATTTGGAGGCTCTTCTTTAGAAAGTGCTGTCATTTGCCAAGTCTTGAGTTTGGGTCAGCTAAATGGAAGTGCCACGAATGGACTACCTGAGTGACATTACAAGACCAAGTAAAGTAATTAGCAATAATGGCAATTACAGATGATTTTTATTTAAAGTTTATGATATGCTAAGGCTTGCAATACTCTTGGATGAGGCCTAATACAGGTGGCTTAAGAAGGTTGAAGTAATCTGATCAAGGGCTCTATGTATGATCCTTATAGAATCACGAAATCACAGAATGGTTTGCGTTGGAAGGGACCTTAGAGACCATCTTGTTCCACCCCCTGCCATGGGCAGGGACACCTGCCACTAGACCAGGTTGCTCAGAGCTCCTTCCAACTTGGACTTGAACACTTCCAGGGAAGGGGCAGCCACAGCTTCTCTGGGCAACCTGTGCCGGGGCCTCACCATCTCACTGTAAATAATGTTTTCCTAATATCTAATCTAAACCTGCTCTCTGTCAGTTTGAAGCCATTCCCTCTCGTCCTGGCACTCCATGCCCTTGTAAAACTCTCTCTGTATACACTTGGGTGATACTCCCACTTATGAGAGTACACATGCTGAAAGCACACAAACCAAGCAAATGCTATTATAAATCAAAGAATCTCTCACTATAAACTTCTCATGCCCAAGTTAGGAGAAACATCTGTGTCAGATTCAAAAGAGCACCATGTAAATGTCCCTCATGCTGGAGTTCTGTGATCATTGGTAGCACACGATGGTGAAATGTTTGCAGTGGTGACAAATGTCCCAAATGCCACTGTCTTTGCTACCCTTTGGGCAGGTGGTACAGTTTGGAATGAAGAGGCCAGGAGGCTGGGCATTAAAAAGTGGTGGCTGAGCAACTGTAGGTTTTATTTTGTACAATTCGCTAAGAAATATGTATTGTACACAAAGCACTGAATTACTTGGTAATACTATGGATAGAATACAGCTCTCAAACAGTGAGGATGCCTCACTTTGGTAGGACACATTTTGCCCTCTGAAGAACTTGCAAGCAAAGCAGATGGGGAGCAGGGTAGGAAACAGGCCCAGAGGAACAGCAGAGAACACAACTCCGATCCCCCTGCTCCAGCTTGTGCTGCAAATGCTATGTCATTTACTGAGCCAACACAGTACTGGGAGTTTTATTACTATTAGAATACTATACAGTTACAAGCACTCATAAGTGCACAGCAGCATTTGGGATCCATTGTGTCTGGTACTTAGCACTGAAAAACCACCTAGGAGAGTTCTTTGCTTTTGCTTTTTCAGAAACCTATCATTGACACAAGGGAAGAGATATCAAAAGAGGTTTGAACATGATTTATTGAAAAATGTAGTTCTTGTCAACTGAACTAGGCAGCTGAATGTAGAAGCAGCTACACTTTTATTAGACTAACATAAAATAAGAGGTGCACATAGTTCTGGAGTCCCTCAAAGGTCCCTTCGTCAGTTATCATCTTCCATTCCTGTGAAAGGAGCACTGAGATCTCCAAATCATGTACCAGCCAAATTTTCTCTTCCCCCCAATCTAATAAAGGTCTCTTTATAGCAAAAATGCTACTGTCTGTCTCCCTCTCTGTGAAAAAATCCTGCTACAAGTCCATTATGGAGAAGGATCTTAAAAGCAATAGCACTAAGGAGAGCTGTTTGCCTTTGCCAGTTGCTTTTGTGAAGGAGAAGTTTATTGGTGTGTATGTCTGTAGGTAAAAACTGAAAACAAGAGTGGGTGACCTGCCATTGCATCAAAAGCTGTATTTCTATTTGATTCCTTAAAATGTGTTATATATTAAATATAATTATGAAAAACAATGTAAATGACAGGACAGCAAACAAGGACTTTTCTAAATAAACATGCCCAAATTCAGAAAAAAAAAAAAAAAAGGGATGATCAAGAATTATTTAAACACACTTGGGATCCTCTTACTAAGATGAGGTAGTGCTGGACCTTAAACAAATGCATGTAAATGGCCTGAAGAGAATGAAAATATAGAATAAGGGAAAATGGGACCAGTAAGATAGATAGTGAATGAGTTGAGTAGGAACTAGGATATAAGACAGATGTGGAAGACAAGACAGATGGCAAGACACAATAAGCACAGCAAAGAGAAAAAAATAATAATTTGATCACAGTATCTTTCAGTAAAGAAAAATCTAGGGTTACAGTGCCAAGGGACGAATTTTGGAAAGAATTGTACTTAAAATTCTGATCACACAGATGGCTGTGTGATCGGCTTTGCTTGCACTGTAAGGCCGCATGGGCTAATACTTAAAGAAATACAACATTACACTAAACACTGCTGCATTTTAATCACGGTGTGTAATGTGAAAATGGGTGAAAACCCACAACTTGTTAGTGCTTTGAAATGACAGTTAAAATTTTGTGGTGAACTGCTAACTTCCTCTTTGGCTTTGTGCATGGCTCTCTGTGTGGGATTGGAAGGGGAGTGCTGCCCTGTCGGGTGTCACTGGGGCCCTGGGTCTCATCTGTGCGGGGCGGAGGTGGTGCAGCAGTGGCAGAGATAGGTTGGGAGCTGGGAACAAAGAGGGAATGTTGGCTGTGTGGGCTGGTGTGAGGCAGCTCTGCCGTGGGGCTGTGCACAGGCTGTGCAGGGACACGGCAGACACGACAGAGCGAGGAGCCAGCTGTGAGCGGCGCAGTCCGGGTTTGATGCTGAACCAGCTCTCCTAGGAAATGTCAAACAACGTCCGCGTCATTTGAAGCCTTTTCTAAGTGATTACTAATACGACTCAATTATGTTTTCCTTGCCTGCACCTATGTGTTTAAAATGTGAAAGAAAATGGGGAGACTGACTGCTAAAGATGCCTGGTAGTGCATATTTGCTTGGAAGTATATTTTCATATCAAGCAAATGTCAGTACAAACACCTGCAATCTGTATTGCTTGTAACTGTAAGAAGCAAATGTAAGTTCACCACTCTCTGAATAAGGCTACTGCTACTTTTGCCTGTTACTATGTGTATGTTTGCACTTCAAAATATGAAGAAAAGCATGGTGATTATTAAAAACATTGCTCTTGTTCACAAAAAAAAGCGAAGTAAATACTGATATACGGTCTTCAGTGAAGAGCAAACTGAATTACAATGGATTTTGAAGGGAATAATCTATCAAAATTCACTGTTTCTTTACAAGTAATTTGGTTATCACTTAATTTTAAAGTAAGTGCAGAAACAAATTGAAATGTGATGCTGTGAGAAAGACACTGAAATCAATTTAAAGATTATTGCAGGTACCAAGACTTTGTACTTTTTTTTTTCTCTCTCTCTGTTTTATGCAACTGAGAACCCTAAGATCAGTGTGTGTTAGTCAGCAGAAGAGGACAAGGGTCTCTGCTGATGTTTGACCAGAAGCATATTAAATTTGTATTCAATGCCTTCTCTGTTGGCTGACACATTTGTGTAGAAAACAAAATCTTCACATCTCTTTCCTGTGTGCCTGAGAAATGTGGCAGAGACACGAGTTTGCCCAACCTTTACTGCATCCTCTGTGCCTGCAGTGAGCGATGGAAGGGATGGCACAGAGGTGTGGTTTTGTCTCCTGGTAATTTCATGTCACAGTTTGTCCCTGTAAATGAAAAACCAAATGGTGTTTCTAAGCAGATGACAGGTCTGGTCCTTCAGGCTTTCTGGGCCTTAAGAAAAATCTACTCATGTCAACGAAAATCTGCAAAGTGGTTTCTGTGGGGAAGTGGCTGAGAAAACAGCCTGTGGGGTGCTTGCAGATGCTCCATTCAACATTTGTACACAAGGTAGGAAAAATTAGCAGTCAGTTGAAAACTGAAAGTTACAACATTTGGCACGGATATTTTTGTTATCAATGTAAATTTGCTTTCTTTTTAATTTTTGCATTTAAAAAACCCCCCACAAAATATTTAAAATATGATTCAGTCTAAAAGAAAATAAAAAAGGGTGTGTGTGTTATTGCACTTTCTTGATGTCTTATTACTGCCACAGTCTATTGTGTTGCAGGAACTGGAATATAATCAAAGCACTGTGTGTGTGTGGATATAACTTATAAACTTCTGACTTTAAAAAGTACTATTTTTGCTCCTGCTCCTGTTGCTCAAACAGTTACACAGGATTCCACACACCATCATTGTGGAAGGCACTGAATAATTGCATCAGTCCACCAGGGTGTCCTGCAGAGTCCTGGGTTTTGATATATTGAGTTACACACTTGACAGAAATGGGGTTATAAAACTGCTAACTTGGAAATAACCCTTAAGCAATGAATTTGAGGGCATTTTTATTCAATTTCAGCATCAGGGCAAGGGCATTGCTTAGGTCAGATTGTGGCCCACCTTGTTGCCTGACTTTATTGAAAATAATGCCCTTGTGTCCTTGTAGAGAATTAGCTATTAACTGAGTATTCCCTCATTCTATGGAAAATTCTGCTGTACAATAATGTAACCTCAGAAAAAATCAAATAATTTCATTCCAAATTCAAACAGAATGTCTACTCATTGGGAATAACTTTCTTATTTCACTCTTTACATAAAATGTTGGAAATTTCTTTCATTAGCTTGCATAGTCAGACTTCTGTTAAAACAACAACTGACCCAGACTTCTATATAGTTATAATAAAAAAATTTGTATTATGCTAAGTAGAAGACAGTAATATTCATCTGTGTATTACAAATCACAAGCTTCTCGTAATTAGTAAATTCCTGATCAATTGCATTAAGCTATAAAAAAGAAAATATAAGAAACATCATAACAGAGTTTTTCACTTGCAGGTGTTATGGAATTAGCTTACAAATCAAAATGTTTTTAGTAAATTCTTAAAATTATTTTTCTAGTAGTTCATGAGTAAAAGTTAAGATTTTTTAATTAAGAGAAAAATGCTCTAATGAAGAATCCTGATATTCTAGGCGGTGATGTATGAAGAAATTAAAACAATACATTTAAGGGATTAATAACTGAGAAGTTAGAGGGAAATTGTCATCCAACTGAAAACTTTCTGATAGAATCCTAATGTAATTGGTTCTTTGTCCTTCACTGCTTGACATATTATCAATGAGCTTGAAGAAAACATCAAATCATCCAAGATAATTACTGTGGATTACACAAAGGCAGATAATGAAGAGGCCAGGTCACTGATCAGATAGCTGAGGTGAATTCAAACAAATCCTATATATTTCAATGCAGCCAGGTTAAAAAAGAAGAAAATCCATACATTTAGGCCCAAAAATAAAGGTAGCACTTGCAGGATAAGCAAAACGTGAGCTGGTTGGGATCATGGCGGGTGGATGGCTGAGCTGGAGCTGGCATGGCCACCTCACCGGTGCTGGTGGCGAGGGGGGGATGAGATCCTGCACACACCTCTGGGCAGCAGAACAAACTCTGACCAGCCAGGGCCACCTCTCTGGAGCCTCGAGGGCACCTGTGGAGGTGTGGGTGGTGATGGGAGGGGACAATGGGAGTCCTTCCACTCCTGCTGTCTTCCTGGGATGGGAGCTGCAGCTGAGCCTCTGTGGGTCACTCCCTTCAGCCCCTGCTGGGCCTCTCAATCCTGTTTATTTGGCAGTGCCTCCCATTGTCTTTCTCAGGTAATAAAACAACAGAGAATCTTAGGGGTAATGTCCTGCTAACCAGCTTTTATCTTCATTTCAGAAGACAGGAAGGGAGCTCTCACCTCCTTGAGTAAGGCCGTGTATGAAATGTCAAAACTCACCTCTTATTTAGTGTGGTCACTTCTGTGCCACAGTTAAATTGCGTGTTTGGTCGAACTGGAGCTCATGTAGAGAGGACAAGGGCCCTCCTCTGATTCATCTTCCACTCTACACCCTTTGGGAATGTGACACTTTGGAAGAGGGAAAAGAGAAACGAACTGAAGATGTTTTTTTGTGATTGTCAGCATGCTGTGGAATTATTGCCATTTTTCTTGAATTTTAATTGAAAACTGAAATACTTGCAATTTGTACCTCCCTTACTCTGGGTAATTACAGCCTCCTCAAGCTTAGGTGTCGTTTGTGGCTGATAGCACTGTTTGAAAGGTTGACAAATAAAGGGATTAGTTTAGTTGAAATAAGAGTTAGTAATTTTTAATTAGAATTTTTATTCTTCTTTTAAAAAATATTCTTAGGTAATGATTGTGTGTTTTCCTTTTCTTGCATGTTCCCCAGAATCAAAATGTCTTTCTTTTTTTCTCTGGTCATGCTGTTTGTCAAATATATAAACAGCTCATTTAGTTTTTTGGTTGTTTAGCCACTGAAAATTCTATTGTACTTTTAACTATACACATTTTTTTAATGTTTATGTATTCATGCCTTTTATTACGTGTTTCAATACTGTTGAATTTGGTGGGCTTTAAACAGGTCCCTGCAGTTAAGTGTAAATGCTGGGCATGTGTGAATGAGGACTAGTGGCTTAGTGAAATTTAATAATAAAGCTGAAGATTTTGGCCACTGAAATCTCAGTCAGAAGGAAGAGAAGCTAAAAAAGGTTTACTGACTAGAAAACAGGACTTAAAAGTTGAGGGTTTTAATGTTACTGGTAGATTTTAAAAATCTGTGATCTTGGCTACCGCTTTTTGATGGAGCTGATAATTAATATTGCTTTATGCTCAACAGGTGAGATTATTTAAAATCATGAGCAATAAGTATGGAGGGTGAAAGAAAATGTGTGATGGTGGAAAATGAGGTGGATGTGATGGTGGTAGAGCTCAGGCAGCTGTAGCAGTTCCCATTCTGAAACATGAGGGTTTAATTTAATACTCTTTGTATCAAACTGTACATTAAATATGTAATTAAGAAGTTTTTAAATGGATCCCTCATTGTGCGGGGTCATATGGCCATGAGTTCATGGCTTCCGGGAGCTGTGGATATGAACCAAAATCCTGTCCAGATTACAGTGATCATCAAATTCCTATTAAATCCAAGGTACAGTGTTCAGGCCGGACACGTGGTATTGTCCAGCATGGTTCATAAAGTATTCTTCTTATAAATACTTATTTTTACTAATTTTCATTAAGGACCTTTGGCACTCTCCTGCAAAATTGATCTACTTCTGGTTATTCTTGCATTATGCTCTCCTGACTTCTAATCTATATATTTCAAAAGAACTAGTTACATAAATTGAGCTTCACAAATGTATCACAAAATATTCTTTCCCTTTGTTAAGAACTTGGTAACCAAATATTCAAGTTGAAAGAAGAATACAATTGTTTCTGGGAACAGATCTTTCTCCTGCACATCTCTGTAGGATATAACTCATTAAAATGTTACATTCTTTTTTGTTTTCCATCACTGTCCCCTTCATAGTAGAGTGAACCCTCTCTGCATGTGAATTTTAAACCTTTTTGCTCGATGCTGACTGCCCTGGCTTTGTACTTTAAGTGGAAATTGTCACTACAGTCCATGTGGCATTGTATAAATCTTAAGAGATACTGAAAAGAATAGTATTCATATCGATTCTTGTGGCACTCCTGTACTTGCTGCACTCCTTCAAAACTATTCCCACTTGCAAGTCTCCTTTGATTTGAAATCTGCTTTTATTAATCTACTCCAGTAACTCAGATATTTTAAGGCAACTTTGTAGATTTGCCCTTTATAACGGGCTGCCTCTAAAGCTTTGCAAAAGTGTAGATAAACTGTATTACTTCTCTTGCATCTTTCTTATAAAGTGCCTCTTTTTCCTTAAGTTTCCAAAATGTCTTTGTTAATATCCTTTATTAATGACTGAGGCAATTGAACGGTTTGAGAGGAAAGGTTATTGTATTCTAACAACCTTACAGAACGTTGTAAAGGCTGGGAAACCACGGGGAGGCCTGGGGAAGAGCTTTGGTTGGGGAGTGGTACTTCAGCTGGGAAGAGTCTCCTGCTCAGAGGCTGGTTTGTGTGAAGACAGGGATTACCTGTGTGTCTGCAGCCAAGGAATCTGTCTGGGACCCGCAGAATGTAGGTGCTGTTCTGTTTCTTGTTTTGATACTTGTGCTTTGAGTATGGGCTCTGTCAGTCACCGCCTGCTCTGCTGATAAGACAGAAGAATGAGCCCAGTCAATAATGGACACTTTGTGCTGTCCTTCATTTCTGTACTCTTTTGGTACCCAGATATCCTCAACAGACTTTCTTTTACAACTGACTTGTTCTTGTCTTACTACAATAACTGTGCTTTGAAATGGTCACCGTAGATTCAGGCGCTTTTTCTGCCTGAAGAATTAATTGATTTGCATATCTAATGACATTTTAACAGGATACACACCTGTGCTACTTGATCTCATTCTCTTTCCTCGTTGCAGATAATTATTTAACAGAAAATACTGTAGAAAAGCCAATATGTGCAAGCTAGTAGAATAGCTAGTCAGCTGCAGTTGGTACTGTATAATTTGAAAATAGCGTTTCTGTTTAAAATTTCAGGCTGGCTGTGCATCCTCAGTGATTCTTTGGGCTAAATCCTAATTTGAGATATTATCAGTGGTGAGTGAGTCATGCCTTCCTCTTTCCCTTGGCACATGATGACAAGTGTGTTAAAGATCCTTTCCAGGATAAATTATAATGCTTGGAATTTGTTTTCCTGTCGAGTTATGTAATTTATATTAGTTTTATGATTGATCAAGTGTCTGTTCTTTAAAGTATGCTAAGAGTTTCCTTATGCTCCTTTTGAACCCTACCAAGAGCTCCGAGTTAAAATCCTTGTAATGGAAACTGATACGGACTTAAACTGAAGCAGATGTTGGTGTGAGAGCCAGTGAACCAGGGAACTGTCACTGCTCCCTGTTCACTTTTGTTAAGTAGAGCCCTGGAGGCTGCAGCATTCCTCTGCTTCGTGTCAGGGCCATGGCTGCACTAATGGGTCTTAATTGCCCTGACCAGACTAACCTGGGGCCTCACCCAGATCCCTGCTGCTCTGGGGCTCTTGCCTGTGCTGTGCCGCAGAAATACCTGTACCCAACACTTCTCTGCTGTCTTGGCTCATGGGCTGTTTGTCCTGGATGAACCTTGGAGCTGTGTGTGGGTACCTTGTCTCCAGGCTCCAGCAGGAAGGTGTAATTTGTGCACAGCCTGCACCCAGTCCTGTCTCTGGCCCTGTCTCTGCTGCTTCTGACTTGCCTGCCTGGACCTTGCCTTGTCTGGACCCCATGGAAGGTGTCCCTCCCCATCCCGGTCCTGTTCCATCCTGCAGGACTGTGCCCCCTGTTTGCTGAGGTTTATCTTGCCTGGTTTATCTCTCCAATTGGAGAAGCCCATTGTCTTGCTCTTCAAACTGACAGATACTAGGGTTAGATTGGATATTGTGAATAAATTCTTCCCTGTGAGGGTGGGGAGGCCCTGGCACAGGTTGCCCAGAGAAGCTGTGGCTGCCCCATCCCTGGAAGTGTCCAAGGCCAGGTTGGACGGAGCTTGGAGAAACCTGAGATAGTGGAAGGTGTCCCTGCCCATGCCAGGGAGTGGGACTGGATGATCTTTAAGGTCCCTTCCAACCTTCTATGATTCCCTGACAATCTATTTGCAGCATTGTGTTTGCAATCTCTTGAAAGGTTTGTTCAAAAACATTGTGAAGGTTTTGCCATCATTCCAAATCTTGTGTTGCACAGCTTACACAAAGAAACTTGTGTAAGGAAAAAAAATAAATAAATAAATAAAATCCACTTTATATTTGAAGGAGAAACTTTTCCTGCCAGTGGAGTTCCCACATCAGCAATACTGCAGAGACTTAATGGGCAAAGCAAGTGAAATCTGATTAAGGAATGTTTCCCTTAAAGGTAATCTTACAAGCATAAGCAAAATTGACAGTTGCCATCTGTAATCTGGAACTTCTCTAGATTTCATTTGATTTCTCAAAACCTGTGAATTTTGAATAAAGAGAAAATCTCTGCGGTTCACATAATATGTTTAGAGACGTGAAATGCCTAGACAAAAAAAGCAAGAAAGGAGAAGGGAAGAAAATCAATCATAATGATATTTCTGCATGCAAGGCTATCAAGACCCAGTGAAAAACTCTAACATAGGATGAAAATCTTCTCTCTACCCTTTTTGGACTGTATTTAGGATAAAGAATTTGCTTTTTAATAAATTAGTGTGATGAGTTAGAATATTTCTTCTTAAATTCAATAAGAATTTAAGGAAGAGTTAAATGCAAATAAATATTAAACTAACTCTATTTTTAGAGATGGAACTGTAACTATTTTAGTGGTTTTGGTTCCTTAATATGGAATTAAACCAACCTTAAGCTTTCTGAGAAAATGGGAGTAATTTTGTAGAATAAGACCCACAGAACTGTTTGGGATCTGAACTGTTTTGCAGCACTTTTGTGTGTATTTTTACCTTGTATTTGTGTCCAGTGCACTCCTGTTGTTGCCAACGGTAATTTAGGGCACCGTGCTCATCCTGCAGGGTGAGGGAAGCAGAGGCATCAGTTCAGTAGTGCTGGTGTGTCAAAGCAGTGGGGAAAAAGGGATGCTTCTTGTGCTGTTTGTGAGGTACAAAATAGCTTAAAATGGTATGACAGGAGACAAGAACAAGCTTTTGAAAGCCCTGAAGCGACTGAGTGTTTTGTAACAGCCAGGTGGTTGGTTAAAACATACAGTTCTGGGGAGGATGTGCAAGCTGATAAAGCTTTTCTACAGAAGTGTTTTCATTCTGTTTTTATGGCAGAATCCTTCCATTTGAGTAGTTGGGTCTCTGCATAGCAAGAAACAGTGCCCAGTATGAGAAAGGTAATGGAATTAAAACCTGAAAAAATTGGGATACAATGGAAATTAAGTAGGTAATGAGTCAAAGAAAGGTAGATGTAGATTTGTATTCCTTTCCTACCTCCATTTTACCTGCTAAATAAGCAATGCTTGGCATTTCAGTAGCGGAGACGTGATTTCATTCACCCAACCTCTAATAAAACAATTCAGTGCTATCTTCTGAGTTTCTTTTTACAGGAGATGAGGTACAGGAAGAATCCAAATGGGCAGCCTGGCAAACCTTTGAGGTTTCAGTCATGTGTGCATCCCTCCTGTAGCACGCTCCGTGTTTCATCCTTTATGTTTCTGTATCACAAAGATAACTATGGGAGCTCTCGGCAGGTGTGCAGCAGTTAGGGAAAAGTTGGGGAAGATTAGGATTTAAACAAAGAGTGTTTAGCTGATTAGCCTACAGTAGAATATTTCAGACAGCACACACAACAGGGTGCTGCTACAAAGACTGGTACAGTATCAAACTAAGTAACATTAAAAGGAACAAGATGATTTAAATAGGGATTATTTTTTTTTAGCTCGCTGTCAGGGGTTTTTGTGTCAAACTACTTGGTACCTCAGAGAGCCGAGTGAATCTGCATAGCAAAATGTCTAGTGAATCTCAAAATATTTTTGGCTGTTTTCAGAATTATTTTGCAATTATACAGGAAGTAAGTACCATCTCATTGTGCATTTCCTGCCTGTTTGCAGTGGATTTTATTTTAGTTTTAAGAGGAAGGCAGGGTCATTCTAATCTGGTAGTCGTGACGTTCATGCACTTTCTAAAAATTGATAATAGAATATGGTCTTCATAAGATTTTTTCCGTTTTAGCCCTGTGAGATGACCAAATAAATGTGGAATAGTTTTCATTCATGCAGCCTGAAATCCATTTAATTTCATTTTAATGGAATCATCTATGTTGCCATATGGGACCAATCATGTATGTTTCTTCCTCTGAGTACTTTTGGTTCTTCTGGTTAAGTCAGGCTGCCTTCTGCACAGAGTTGGGGTGATGAGCAGTGTGTTCCTGTGCTCTGAAGGAGCCAAAATACCAAAATGTAGTCTTTTCCCACATCAATTTGGTTGAGTTAAAAATCTTACCTGGAGAGCAGCATCCCGTAGTGGAATGTGGAGGTCCACCAGTTAAACTTTGTGAATCAGTAACATATAGAAAATAAAATCTAAAAAATCCGCCAACAAATGGACCCACCCCACTATTAAATTTCTGATTATTTAGGTCAAAAAAGCAAACACTTATATCTGCAGACTGATTTTCAGCATACTTTAAGGAAAATTGAAGTGTTTATTGCTACAGCTTTGATGGATTTTTGTTTTGACATTGCTACCTGCTGACCCTCATTTTTCTACCAACAATGTAAACTTTTAATCAAGACTCTGCTCAAGACAAACAATAAGTGCAGTCATCAGGAGCAGGACTGGGTTCCTACAAGGAAAGTGACGCAGAGAGAAGCTGTGTTAGTTGCACATGTTGTACATTCCATGTAATGAATGTGCATTTGAGAAGTGTCACATTCATGGTGCAGAGAAGTGTTTGACTTTTTTTTGAGGGATTTCTTGGCTTTATTCTCCCTTGCTTCTGTACAGAGACGTGTGTAACATTCTCCACATAAACGGTCTGTTGTGTTTGTGATATTGCCCATAATGCCATGCGTGCTTCCAAAGATTGGCCTCCTCATTAGAGCTTAATTACCTTTGAAAAAATAATCTTATTGTGTTAATTTAACCTTAAGCTTTCTGAGATTTGCTCTGCCCTCAAGATCTTGGTTGAGAAGAGTTTGTGTCTCCTGCAGGTCATTAGTCCTGGTCATTAGTCCAACAGTCATTGCAGGTTTATATTCTCTGTTCTGTTTAGATATTAGTTAAATCTGTCATAGACTCTTCAGTCCCTCTCTTGAGCCCAAAGGATTCCAGTGTTTCAGTCATGTTTAACAGAAAATTCAAGTATTTAAGAGCAGTTTCAAAAAAATTAGGTGAAGTATGTGCTGCAGTGCTAGTTCTCAGAAGAAACAAAGTTCCTTCATCTGGGAATTGATTATGATTTAAGATAAACTCTGGCTGATGTTGTGAATGGGATTCCTTGATAAGTCCTTTGCATATCTCTGTCTGAAAACAATTTGCAGATCCAAGTGGCCAAATCTGAGACCACAGAGAGCAAATGGTTGTGCTCTGCTTCATCTGCAAGGAAGGGCACTTCTAGGGAAGTCACAGAGTGTAGGAAAGGTCTGAGTAAGGAAGAAGAATCCTGAGTGCTTTACTGACTCTGTCCAAGCCCAGTGATCCCACTGAGAGATTAAGACAGGATTTAAGTGTCTTTAGTGCACTAAAGACAAGATCTGAGCTGCTTCATGTACCTGGTTGTTTATCTTTCCATGACAAGAGAAACTAGACTTGGAGTGTGTGTGTGTTTGAAATTCTAGAGCAGAATAAAGCATGCATGAGGCCCAAGAAGTGCTACACCTGAGATCTTACGTGCTCATTAGATTTTCACAGTAGTTTAAAAAGTTCTTGGCACCTTTTTAGGAAAATGACTGCATGCTTTGTTTGTCAGTGGGAGAGAGAGCACGACAGTCCTTCTGGGAAAATTATACTGTTAGAGACAAGGGGATTATCAGTGGACCAAGAGACCGAGCCGGCATCACAAACTCTTCTGACTTTTATTTTTAAAATATAGCACAACATAGTAGCTGTTGGATTGCAGCTCTGGATTTAGTGATTGCTGTCTTGCCTTCCAGTGTAACTGGGAATGGCAAAATGGAAAGTTACATTTATATTCCCTTGACTATGAATGAGTTAAACAGGTATGTATGCCAAGTGTTAATAAAACTGCTTGCACAATTTATCTTTCTCTTTTAATTTCCAGCCAAACTCTTTCCAATGTAAAGTTTTTTGTTTC
The DNA here is from genome assembly GCA_013397565.1 of Ptilonorhynchus violaceus. NCBI lineage: Eukaryota > Metazoa > Chordata > Aves > Passeriformes > Ptilonorhynchidae > Ptilonorhynchus > Ptilonorhynchus violaceus. The sequence goes on along the minus strand of VZRJ01004868.1, from coordinate 1,852,272 downwards.
TGCATGCCCTATCTCTATATTTGCTTGCTTACTCTCTTTGTTTCACTTCTTGGTTTATATTAATTGGATGGATTGAACTTTTAGTCAAGAGAGAAAGGATCTGAGTACTTTAGGTTATTTCTCTCATTTTTCCATGTCCCTCTCAAAAAAAACCCAAAAAACCCCCAAGATTTCTTAAATGGAATGAAAGGCATCTTTATTCTGTAGTGGTAAAAGGAAAATTCCTTTCTGTTTCAGCAGGATAAGAGACCTTTATCATATCTTTTAAAATGGTTTAAAGTGGAGGATTTTTGTCAGCTGTCAGCTTGAAAGGTCATGTTTTAGGCAGTCAGTCCTAAGCCCCTTGGATAATGTTTACAGTGCTCTCAAATGACTTAAAATGGACTAAATTGTTTTCAGCCGACAGTAGTAAAGGTCATGGAGGAAATCTGTTTAGTCAGCCTTGCTTGCTTCCTAAGTACACATAGTAAAAATGTGCCATAAACTGCAGCAAGACAGAAGTTTTAGCTTTAAAAGACACTGGAGGCTGAGAGAATGGAATGTACCTCTTGTGGGCAGAAATTGCTTGGCGGAGAATTTGCTAAGCAGGGGTTGCTACGGCAAACTTTTGTCCAATCACTGCTAGATTCCACCTTTTCCTTTTGTTGTCTCCTTTCACATTGCAGTTCATTACTTGAAGAATTTGTGGATCTAGGGGCATTTTCTAATCTCAGTGTGGGTGCTCATAACTTCCAGACGCTCTAATGAGAGGCAGACACGCTCGTGAGGTGGTAGGAGGATGGAGCAGACAAAAAGGATTGTACCTCAGGGTTGGATTTCCTGAAACTCCTTTTCAGCCCTCACTTGCCCCCAGACTGTGGATCTGTTCCCCTCTGAATGTCACCATGTTGATTACAGTGACAGTTCATGCCGTGTAAGGTATTGCCAAATGTCATGATCAAATGGTCTTACTAATGAAAACCAAAATAAATCATTTTCTCTCATTTGTCACGATAGCAAGAAAGTAAATTTAGAAACTCAGGCTGCAAAGTAGTTACTGAGCTGATTCCAGGCAGTTTCTGCTGTATTTGCCAAATCTGAAAATGGGCCCTTAAATGGTGATTATGGCTCTTTGTTAGTCAGTACCTAGTCGTGGGTTGTATATTTTATCTAAGGTGTCTCACAGTTGAAACTTATCCTCCCTATTTACACTTTAATGAACCAGAATGTGCTTCTACCTGTTCACATTGATTCTTGTCATACTCTTGATTTAGGCAATTGTAGGGATGGATTCTTAAGCCTGAAGTCTTTTCACTGCAGGACCTGTGAAGAAGAAAGGTGGAAGTGGCAGGTTGGCATGTTCATTGCTACACCGCTGCTAGCTCGAATTCCAGCTAGATATGTGAAAGTTGTCTTGGTTCATTCCCCACTTCCTGCATCGTGGATGCCTTGCAAAACTGCATTTTGTTGTTGCATAGTGCCAAGTCACATAAAGAAATGCAGATTTAAGATGAAAAGCAAGAAAAAGCTTTGCATGGATTGAAAGGTTAATTGGTCTATTCACTGCTGAAAAATATTGGTGGGTCTGTTCTTACTCTGATTCTTCTGTAATCCAGATGACCAATATTTGCTAATTTGTTACGGGAAAAAATCTTGTGCTTGGCTGTAATTGACATCGACTTTCCCTTTGAAAAGGGTAACGTCTTTATCCAGACACGTTGCAGGAAACTTTGCTGGGGCTCTGGAGACAGTCAGGATTGACTCAAAGGAACCCCTCCCTCCCTCCTGCACTCTGCAGGTACCAAGTGCCAGTGTCTGACTGAAGGGAGCACCAGGAGTCTGCCCAGGACATCCCACAGCACTCCCTGGTGCTGGGTTTGCAGCATCTTTGTGTATGCAGAAGTGGAGCCATTCAGCCCTATTCAAGACTGAATTTTTTTTTTTAAGTTGTTTTTTTTTTTTTTTTCCCCAGCATGAGGCCTCAACAGTGTATTTGTTGTTTTGGCTGATGGATGAGCATTGACTTGTAAAAAATGTTATGTCTGAGAGAAATTTTTTCTCTTGTTTAGTGCAAAGCAGTCTTCCTTCAATTAGTCATTCAAGCCCCAGCAAATGCTGTGATTCCATGTGCTTAAATCTTTGAGTAGCTGATCACAATTCTGAGGAAATGAGGTCTTACAATTAATGGCATTCTGAATACTGAACTGAGCCTTTTTTCCTTTTCCTGTATGGACCCTTCACAAGAATTATGGACCCACAGGAGAGCATTTACCTTCTTCAGTGAAGGTAAATTTTGCTCTGTGCCCTAGGTCTTAATGTCCCTGACCAGACAGATTTGTATGTTCTGTGTAACTTTCCAGCCTTGAGAGTTGAACAATGTTGTATAGACAGGCTGATACAAAAATTTTCTGTGACAGAAAAGGCTTTCCAAGTTCCTATTTTACTTTATTTTTGTATTGAATATGTTTAAAAAGCAATGCATTTTACCTGTAGCTTTTATTGCTTTTTCTTTTAATATTATTACTTAAAGATGGATTCTAATTCTACTGCTTTGGATCAGGTTTCTAATGGCATTTGCTGCTGAGTTTTTCTCATTTTTAATGCCAATCCAACCTTCCCAGAAACGTATTTTCTAAATTATAACAAATGCATAGCAATTAGTTCATCTTTCAGTGCCTGATAATATATACAAATACTATTTTTCTTCTATAATTGCTGGAAACCTCAAAGTAGTAGGACTTTTACACAGGAAGTCTCTGAGGAGAGGCACAGCCAGCCTGTTTTTTCAACACTTAAGTGGCCCAGGTAACTTAAGTTGTTGTAAGGTTTTTACCAAGAGTGGATGAGATCTAATTTGAGGAAACCTAAGTGAAAGGATTGTCTGCCTCTCCCAGACATTGTGCTGCATTCTTTGAAGTGATGAAGAGAAAGCAGCAAAGAGGGCAATTGCTTAATGATCCTTTTCCAGATACAGTAACAGAATAGAAGAGCTGAAGTCTGTGTTTGAAACGTGCAAAGTGCTTGCACAATATACAATTACAGAAAACACTAGGTTCCATTACCCTAATTCTATTATTTCCCAACTAAGTGGTTAATCCAGGGAACATAAGTGATATAACATTATGAAAAGGTTGTCTGGGTTTCATCTTGTTCTTTTGTGCCATGTGGAGTCTTTCTGCAGAATCAAATGAACACTGAGTACGGTTCTGTGATAAAATTCCATGGAAATAACTTTTATTTAGCTTGCTCTCTTTCCATTGTTGTACAGATGCTGTTTTGAATGTGTAAATGGTGTTTCCTCTATGAGTGCCAAGTGATATTCCTAATTTCACATAATTGTGGGATATGCCTCTCTTATTTGCACAAGCTCAAGGAAAGTGTGTGTTTTTTCAGCTGACACAAGGGCAGCCTTAGAGCTCCTACACTCTATATCTAAAATTATATGTTTAGAGGTATGTCAGGTCACTTTATTGCACTTCACAGACCTAATTTTTAAGTGGCATGACATCATAACTATAGAAAACAACGTATTTGTGTACTTCAATATGTTTAGGGTATTTGAAGGTAAAAGTGTGTGTGAGCATTTAAATATTGATTTGGACGTTTTAGTTGAAATACTCCTTTGTCCTTTACAAAACTTCTAAGTTTATGAAATGAAAACCTTCTGCCCATAAGTAATCAGCAAAAGTGAGAAATTCTACGGGGTGGGGGAAAGTAACCACATTCTATTCTGTGGCACACGACTAATGTTTAATGGGGGTTTGGGGTTTTGGGCTTGGGGTTTTTCTTGGTTGGTTGGTTTGTTTGAGGTGATTCAGTGTGATTTGAGTTGTTTGTCAGCTATAAATCAGGCTAAACCGAGTGGAGCACTTTGCTTTTCCCCCTCTGTCTCTCATCTTCCTTCTTCCATAACAGTTTATCATCATGGCCGGGAAAGAGCTCAGTTAAGAGGACAGGAAGACCTTGTTTTTCTGTCATGTTTTCATCCCTAGATATTAGTGTGTCACTCAGATGGATATGGATTGTTTTGCTGCGTGTCACATATGACAGACTGAAGGACAACAAAAACAAACTCATCCAAGCCTACATAGAAAGCAAGTTCACAAAGTCTCTATGACCTGACAGAATTAACTCTTGACTGGCTCAACTGCTCAGAAACAGTGCACTCTGTACATGTGTGTGCCATTAACTTGTAAGTCCAGGGTTGCTGAGTTCCTGGTAGTTGTTAGTAGGTCACACAAGGCTTGTTGTGAGTGAGCAAAACTGTGGAGTGCAACTAAATTAGTAGATTTTTATGGAAAAATAGCATATTAGATAATTACACATATTGCAGAAAGCATGAATTAATTGAAAAGGGAAGTTAAAAAGGTTAGAGAGGAAGGTGGCCTAGTAGAGCCCTTTTTATTGATTTATTTATTTTAAACTTCCCTTGGCTTTGGTATAAAAGACTGCTGTTGAGTTTATCTTTGCCATATACACAACTGAACACAAACAGGGTTAGAAAAATCAGTCTGTCTCTCTCTGGAAAAGTTTGATCAGAACCTGTTACTAGTTAGCAATTTTAGCTTTATATTACTTAGTCTTTTTTTGTTTATTTTACATATGTGCTGAGAATTTTCACAGTGTCCACTGTGTGTGTGCACACGAGTGTGGGAGAGGTTCAGACAGAGCTGAGTGTTCTCCAGCCCTATGGCCTCGTGTTGGAGGTGTGGAGCTGGCCAGGCAGACATTCCCACCCGCCAGTGGAACTGCAGGCAGCTCCTCTGGGAAGAGGAGGAATGATGAGCTGGATGTCTTGCCTTGGCTTTTAGCACTTTAGAAGAGCATAGCTGAAATGTGCGTGTAACTCTTAATGGCTCTGTTACTGTGATTAAATTTACTTGGGGCAATCAAGTATCCCTTTTATACCTGCATTTGTGTTGACCTTTTGTAGCGCCATAAGCCTTTTTAATGCCGTCTGAAATTCCCCCTCTCCCCCAAACCAAGAAGTATCTTAATGAAGAAAGAAATATTCCTACAGTATTCATTTGATTTACTGATAGTCTAACTCGTGTGTGCATGGATCAAGGGGTGCAGGGGTGCAAATTCTGCTTCACAAAGCAGCCTTGTTGTTCTGGCCCTTTCTACTCGGCTGTAATTTGAAACGGAAGCTATTAAATGCTGAGGTAAAACGCAAGCTCTGCTGGCAAATTGCAAAGATAGATATTGACTAGGTGTTGTGTCACTGGAACCAGACATTCAGGCTCCCTGAAGTTTTAATTTTTGATTTAATTTTTTGATAATGTGTCACAGTTGTAACAGTGTGTCTGAGGCAAGGAAAAAATGACAAGCTGAGCCATTAGGGAGTCTGTACCCACTTACTGCTGCCCTCCACCCCACCTGAATCCTGGTTTTCCCAAGGTAATAAAAGTAGGTGATAGAACCATTATCTGACAGTAAGACAGGGACTCAGATGAAATTAAATTAAAGATGACTTTAAAGCTTAAATTGTATGACTAATTAATAGACACTCACATATTTTGAATGTAAAAATACCTGGGTTTAGCTAACTTTTAGTAGCTAGTAAATTTATATGGCAATGGGCAACAGCTTCCAATCCAAGTGGTGTGAGATCTGGAAGCAGGTTAGGCTCAATTAATCAAGCCCATGACTTTTGATGCTCTGTTAAATACTCACAGTATCAGCAGTGCAGTTTCAGCGAGGTGCTTGTGTCTGAGTAGGAAATGCACTTGTAGGTGACAGTTTGGGCAGTTGTTATTGTTGTGCTGATAAGGGGTTCTTACAATAGACATAATATGAGGAACCATAATCTTAATGGCTTTCAGTAGCACTCAGACTGCTTTAAGTATAGAGCACCTTTGTAAACAGGATTTAGGTTAAGTCATTTTAGATGACTTCATTATTATTTCATAGTAACTTTTATCATAGCCGTATTTTATTTTTATTTTTGCAGGTACTGGAGTATCTTACCTAGCTGAAAAAAAGAAACGTGAGGGGCAAAAAAAAAAAAAATCGTGTTACTTCTGAAAAATTATTTCTAGTTTACCTTTTTTACAATGTGTTTTTTCTAAAAATGGATAATAGAAAAACTTTCATTATTTAAACACTGAAAACCTGAAAAATAAAACTAATTACTTCCAAAAGTTATTTCATCTCCTGAAATACTTTACAGAAGTTTTGGTAATTCTCTCAATGGACACTGGATTTTGGGTTCTCTTTGGTAACAGAAGTTGCTGCATATGATGTTTGAAGTAAAGCAGTCAGAGCCATGAGTGTGACTCTGATTTGGTTTTTGTGTACCTGGCCAACAGGAAAATCAACACAGCACCATTCACTGTGTTTTGTGGCATCACAAACTTGCATCTACTTCCATTCACTGAGACTTCAGCCCTAAAAAGACCTACAAAGGCAGCATCTACCCTGTTGATTGTCTCATTAATTTCAGCTCACCCACTACTTTTCAGTCTCTTGCTAAATTTTCAAATTGCTGGAATAATGCAGCTTATTTCCAGGTTCTTATTTGCTTGGTGATATTTTATATCTGTTTTTACCTAATTTATTGGGAAAGGTGATTAAAAACAAGGCAAGAGACATGCTGGATGTTGATGCTGGGTGCAGATTATTGATATGTAAGCCCATCTGATTTGGCAAATCTGTAAACAAACAAGTGAGAGACCACAAGCCTGCTGAGCAAGAGAGCCCAAATTACCAAGTGCACTTCTAAATTTTTTGATTGCTTGAGACAAAACTTGCTGCTTGTGAATTTCCTGCTCACAGTTACAATGGTGGTAAATTTTGTTCTTAAATTTCTGGATTTGCTGGCTCAGCTGTCACTTATTTATAGGTAAATTTGATGTTTGCTTTTTTAAAAAGTTGATGTTTAATACAGAGACTTTTTTGGAAGGTAGATTGGAAAGCTAGTCTGGGTCAGTGTTAACTTCTGCTTTACCTGACTTGTCCAAGCAATGGAATAATTCTTTCTGTGGGCACGATCTGATACTGAGTCACATGGTCAAAAATAAAAGATCTCAGCAGGGTGTTTTTGTCTTCCTTAAGAACTGAGAGGCCACAGTCATTAAGAAGTGATGAACCCTCAGTTTAGCATTGTCAGGTACGAATTTATGGTGATGGTGGTATTTTCATGCTGTTGTAGCAACACAAGAACATAAGAAGATAAATACATGGAAGATAAGACTGTGAGGCAAGGATGGGGGAAGAAAAGGCTGGAAATACCAGTACAGATAGCCAGAGCTTGACACAAACCAAATAAATGTGCAGCCATTTGTGGTACAAGGAGAATGGGCAGCAAATTGTTCAGCCAGGTTGGGAGAGATTATTTACTTAAACTGTGCTGTCTCCCTGTGATCCCATGAGAGCCATGTGAGGCTGTTTCTACAAATGAATTGGTATTTAGAGGGTTTTATTACTTCTCTTTTTCCAAGTATCCATAAAGAAGTACTAAGCTATTCCTAGTGGAATTAGGGTCATGAAGAAAATGGAAGTCTCCATTTCTGGAAAACCAGCCATTACCTACAAAGAGAAAGTGCCTTTGTCCTGGTCCTTAGAAAAAAATAAATTGTGAATAGTCTTATCTAAGGTGAGGCATTATGAAAGTGAGGCCATCTTTAAAATAAGTATTTGAGAGCAGAAGGGGAATTAATATTTAATATTACTGATGTATATTTTGGAGCTGATATTCTCTGATACACTTCACCTCTGCTTTTTCCAGAATGAGATGTCACTTAAGGAATGTCTCTGTAAGGTCCTCAGGATCAGCTTAGAGCCATCTGTAAGAACTAGACATATAAAGTAATAGTAATTAGTCCAGCCAAAAGATAGTTTTGGGTAAATAGATTTACATCAAATGTGGTTCAGATACCTTAATTGGATTTCTGCTTCTTTGCCCTAATGACAGCAAACCTGTTTCCTGCTATCAGTGGAACATAAAATATCCTTGCAGTGCTGTCTGAATGGGGTATTTTGCCCTCACTCTGATTGCTATTTCACATTTTAGTGTACCTGAGCATTAATTGTTTGGCTATTCATTAGCAGAAATGAGCTCGACATTGGCTGCCCAGGCTTGAATCGGAAGGGACTGGACAAGCATTTTAACAAGCAATCCTAAACAAATTTTCTGCTCTCTCTGGCACAATGAATATTTATGTATTTTATATCAAGTAGCACAATTCTTCTCAGAAGAACTGAAGGTAAGCCACCTCAGAAAGCTTAAAGCTGGGTGACTGCTTCAAAAAGTGACAGACTTTAGTTAATTAATTTTTGACACTAATTGGGTAAACTGGACTGGTAAAGTTTAGACTGCGTAAAAAAAAAGTACACAAATAGAAACACCACCTCAGACTTCTTTTGAAGACCCTTGTTTAGAAGATTGTCTTGTATTTTCTCCTTATTTCAGAGATATTTCTTTTCATTTGTACAAAACACAACTATTGCAACAGGAGAGATTAAGGAGACTTTTCTGTGTCAAAACAAGGAATATCCAGAAAATAGAATGAACTGCTGGTGATTTATGGACTTCATCTGAACATGAACAAGTTTCATTTATATCTTGCTTGACTTTTTCTGTTCAGTTGGATGTAGTAATAGTAGTATACATAAAACATTATAAAGTGTGTCGTGACTATCTACTGACTTCTAAAAGTCCTTTGAATGGATTTTAACAGCATAAAAATGTATAGATTGGATAAAGTGGTTCCAATGTTAAAACTCTGTAGCAGAAAGTCTATTACAAAACACTGCTAATTTAAATGATAATTGTTTTAATTTAAAATTATTATTTTTTAGATTATATTTTAATTACATGCATCTTTTTACCTTCTACTTTACTTTCTTGCATTGGTTTTGCACTTATTATTCCAGAGGGATATAAAAGCAAATGGTGTGTAATTTTTTTTCATCTGAAAGTGCATCTATTCTTAAACAGAAAAAAAGAAGAGCATAAAGAAAAGCAGTTTGGTCTTGCTGCCATCAGCTTCCCTGAGCAAGGATGTGTTTCAGTGGAAGAAGTTTTCTCATGCTGTGTCCATTTGGAATAACTATTTCAGTTTTCTGTATTGAACTTTAACAAGGGGAAAATAATCTAAATGGAGTTTATTAAAAAAAAAAAAAACAAACAAAATGAGAGTTCTTTGAGCTTATCTTTTTAAAAGCCAGTTTTATTGTTGTAGAAGTTAAGGAATAGAGATGTTATTTCCATCAGTTTTAGTGGGAAATAAAATGGATTCGCATTCCAAGATCAGTTGGGTGCTTTAGAAGATCTCCCTGGGTGGGCTGTTGCTTCCCCCTGGTTTTTAATCTCCATCTTTCTCCAGAAGTCTGCCTTCCCCTGAGAGGTCTGTCTGACCTTTCTGCTCTGTCTGTCATAACTAATTACAATATCATCCATCTGCAGCGTGACAAAATAAATTCCCAAAGCTAATAAACTCTGGGGAATGTGGGAGAAAGGCCATTGTTCCCCATGGTAGGTACAGCTGGCTCGATCCTTTCAAAGCTGTGCAGAAGTAAATGAGTTCATGCCTTTCCTTTTCCAGAAGATGTCCACGAGGAGAGTATGGAGAACAGGAGAACACTCTGTTTGTTCTGTTGTGATCCTGATTGCTCCAGGACCTCGTGCAGTCCAGCAGACATGGATTTATTTGTACAACTGAGATGCTTCATTTGGGATGGGAGGGAGAGTGTTACAGTAGTTCCTGGAAATGTAAATTAAGATGTTTTCTTTCTGTAACCTTTCATTTCCAGCTCTAGTTAAGCTGCAGAGGATCTTGTTTTAAAGTTATTCTGGGAGATGAAGCTGTCCAAGGAACTGATAAGAGGGAGTTTTACACATGGAAAAAAACTTTGGGAATAAAAAAACGATCTGGAGCTCATATTGGCATATCCAACCTAGGTTTACACATGATCTAAACAAGAGCTGTAATAGAACTGTAATAATGGATACATATAATGCTTCCATTCCACAAGAAATGTCCTTCCAGAAAAAGTGTTCATAGTTGCTACTGTTGTATTGACAGGAGGTTTTCATAAAATACTGTGATGTATATCAGCATGGAAATAATAATAGTTGCATGGAAGTTCTGTTTCTGCAATTATTGCACCCTTATAAGCTTTTATTGAGGCTTAGTGTATTTATTTTTTGTTTTCTTAGCAGTAAGAACACTTGGAAAATGACAACCGTGGCATATATTGAATATATCACTGTTAATTAACAAAGTCTTAAACTTTGTCATAGCTGAATAAGTGATTGAAACAAGTTCCAAATTGTGTTAGGTAACTTTTGGCTAGCTTGCTTTTTAATTTGTAAACTGTCATTGAAAACATATTAATTGTTGCATGTTAAACAATCTTTGCTTCTGCCTTTCTGGGTGATAATTTGTTATTCTTGTCACTAGTTAACAATAACTTTTTTTTTTTTTTTAATTAGAGATTTTGGTGACAGTCTGGAACACTGATGTTCTTCCCGGGATGAGTGTAACTCCTACTATCAGGATTGTGGTGCAGGTGCAAATTCCAAAATTTCTTTTCAGGAACATTTGCTGGTAATTGAAGACTTCGTTGAGTATTCTTGCCAATAAGTGAAGTGTTAGAAAGTCAGCAAAGCGTATGTAGTGCTGTGAACACACTTGGGTCCTGAAACACCCAATTGTGTGATACAGAATGCATGATTAATATAACTTCAAGGAAGGGATTCAGTCTGTCAAACTTCACTGCCAATTGCATTGATGACAACCTGGTGCCTTTTTGCAGAACAGTTCCCCTTACATAACACTGCAGGCATTTGCTGTCTGTGAAGTACAAAAACTTGATAACAGAACAGCTTTTAAACAAAACAAAACAAACCCTGAAGGTTTGTTTTACTTTGCTAATAGTTTGACTAATGCTTTTTTATTTTTTTCCCCCCCCTAAAGAAAATCTCTTAGACGTTTCGTTCAAGTTGGAAATCTCATCTCTCCTCTGGAGAATTGACATCCTTTACCTGAGAAAGCGATCTTGGAAAACTCAGCAGTAGTGTATTCCTTCTGTGTCACTTTGTCCTAATATTAGGTTCTTCAGAAGGGAAGACTGAGCTGAAAGATCTTTTTGATGTATCAGAGTAGAGGTTGTATTTTAGAACAGTAAATATCATTCTTATGGCNTTGCATTGTGGAGTCTCGTCCTTGACAGCACTCAAACATAAAGTGTTGAAATGTTTTCCCTACAAGTATATGGGTTCTTAGGTATTTCTGTACACTAGTTATGAAACTATCACTGACTGACAAATCTTGTTTCTAGTAGAGTCACTACTAATGGGCTCAATTCAAAATTCTGGATAGTGTCTCAGCAGGAACAGATTTCTACTTTTCAGGTTATGTTATTGATTGTTGTTTTGAAAAGTACATATTTGAACTATACAAAGATGAGCACTCGAAGTGTTGTTTTGACTCAGTCAAAAAGGAAGGTTCAGTTCATGGAAACACTTGCTTATCACTTAGTACATGGAAACACTTACTCATCAAGTAAAAGACAAAGCTTTGTGTGGAATCCAGTAAATCACTCTCTGTGTGCATCTTGAGAGTCAAAACCTTCCATGTCTTCCAGTGCTGCCAGGAGAAATACAAGCAGTGATTCCTGGTATCATCTTGAATTCAGAATAGGCCATGGCAAGTTGCTTTGTCAGTATGCATGAAAAGGAGAGAGTAATTACTGTAGGCTCTGAAAAACATCCTTAAGTAGAGCAGTCAGGTGAAGCAACAAATGAAGGGCGTAACGCTGTACTGTGATGGATGATTCCATGGACAGTAGTAAGGAATTTTGGTTTCTAATAACCATGTTAAGTAGAAGGAAATGCACATAGGAGCATATTCTCAAGGAATAAGAAATATTTTGGTCTAAGAGTGTGCTGTGGCTTGCAAGAGGCTCTGTTGAGAGAGGTGACTAATTGCACAGCTGTAGCAGCAGGACTATAAACAGGATCAGGTTTTTGTTCCAGTCAATCCCCAAACTGGAGCCCTTGTAAAGAGACTTTAATGGGAATCCGGGCCTCTGGCTGGGGAATCAAACTGTTCAAGCCCTTGCCTTGGTGTGAATCTATAAATTAGAATTGTCATGATAGCATGAAACAAATCTTGTCAAGAGTGGTAATTGGGCAGAGGAAATCTGCACTGTGCTCCTCAGTGTTGGAATTATTTACCCATAGGCAGGGTAAGAGCAATGAGATTCAGGTATTTTGGGCTGGAAATGTAAATAAAAACCAAAGGAAGTAGTTTAGTAAATATTAGCATCAAATACTGGAAATAAAACAGGATTGAAAGATGCAGGAGGAAATGGGGAATGTCAGCCCCTAGACTGAAGCAATTGAACAGATTGTGGGGCAGACAAGGCAGTTCAGCTGCTCAGCACAAGACAAAATGTCATAGTAAACATTCTAAAACCAGTGTTAAAAAACCAAAACAAACCAAGAATATCATAGATGCAACACTTGGGATTTTTCTATCATCTTTTCTTGTGAGCTAGTTATGTTTTGTGTTAATATTTGTTAACTAATAATTTTTTGTTGGAATTCTGGCTTTCTTGCAGGTATCTCAAGGTTTAATAAGTTCTTTAGGCTATGAAATTTTTTTTTCCCCCAGATTTAATAATTACTTCTGTGTTGCCCTTCTCCTCCCAGGAGGAGTTCAACACTGGTACTATTATGTTCCTTTTGTTTGTATTTAGTTTTATATCCATAAATTATCAAATGTAAGGAAAGAAATCCCAAAACACCAGTAGATGTTCGTCTCTGATGTTAATTGCTTCATTTTCCTAAGGTAATTTGAAGACTCTACCCTAAGTAGTAGAAGCAAAAATGCATTTTACATACCAACACTTTTAGCAGGCTAATGATGGTACTTGTAAAAATAGCAACAGCAGTCCATTCAAAACTGCTAAAAATATCACATGGCTATTAAAGCTTAATTGTGGAGCACAAGGGGACTAAAATAACAAAGTAAAGGTCTGGCCTTGCTCCTGCCCTTCTGTGTGTGTGAATTGTAATGGGCTTGGCAAAAGTCGTCATTGCTGTAGCAGTGCATCTTTTATCAGCCTCTGTGTCTCATTCTGCACTAATGTTACTAATTCTGTAACACGTGGAATATTTTTCTGAGACTTGAATGCTTGCACAGTTTTTGCAGCCATGATAGTTCAGTGTATCGCTATTGACTTTAGACTTTTTGTGTTATAACTTTCTCTGAGTCACGTGTTTTAATTCTTCTCTCAGCAGCTGCATGCTGGAAATTCTGTTGTCAGCCAGCAGCAAGTGTAATTCATAGGATGAAGGAAATGGTGAAAGCCACCAGAGCTGTGGTTTTGTTAGGTCTCCTAGAGCATTTCACACGTGCAAATTTAGACTTTTGCTCCATTTGTTTAGACTTCTGCTTCACTTTGGGCAGGCGTGGAGTAGCAGTGTTTTATAGACATCATGAAGCAGGTGATAATTGCAAATTATTTAATGGGGCTGTGCACTGTGAATATAAAGAAAATAGATGGGAATAGCTGAAGGGAAAATAGCTGCGTGTAGTTTGTCAGCAGCAGTGAGGTCAGACCAGCCTAAGAGAAGAAGGTAGTGCTACAGAGGACTTGTGACTGGCCTGACTCACAAATATCCCATTTGAGATATGCTTTTGCAGTGATTGTTTCTAGATAAAGAAGCTTAGTGGGCTGTTACTGTCTTGATCTTTATGCCCAGGGCTGTAATATATAATTCTCATTCCACCATTAGACTTTCAATCCATTTGCTTTTATTGCAGCTTTCTATTTTAAAAACCAAGTTTCCTAATTCCCTTTATTGACATGCTTGTTCCTGAAACTCTCTTCTAGACTGTGGGCCCCATGCTCTGGCTGCAGATATGTTCATACTGTGCTGCCTCAAGCTGAGATTTAGGGTTGCTGATTTTGGCAACGATCAGGGGGGAAAAAAAAAAAGTGAAGTTTTCTAAGAACAAGCAACTCTTCAAAGGAAAGAAATACAGATTGACTCTTAAAATATGATATAGTTACAGATAATGGTCAGAGGAGCTTGAATGCTGGATGGTGTTATAGCTGTGCTATGACCCTCACTTGTCTAGATTTGTCAGAGTTCACCTTTGTGTAGTATCTGGAAGAGTGTTCCTCTTGCTGAGGGATATCCATAATTATTTACAACAGTCTTCTCTTTGTGACTTCTAAAGCAAAGTCCCAAAGTCTCAAACCTCTCAGTGGTTTGGGCTGGGTCACTGCAGAGAGTTGCTGAGGCAGTATTGCTTCCTGCAATGCTGAGTCAGCAATGAGATGTTAGTTGCAAGGTTGGTAGCAGGTGTTTTATAAATATCTTTTTATGCTAATGATTTCCCAAAATGATAAGGTTTTCAGGATCAATGAAGCTGTTAAGGGTTATGAGAGTGGCAGGTTGCCCCAGAGCTGAGCAAAGATGAGAACGAGTATTTTAATCATTTATTTGATTTCAGAAAGGTGAGAGGACAGTTTCTTGGGCTGAGTAAAGGAGACTGCTGGTTATTAATAAAATCTGTCACTTCCATCCTTACCTTTATTCCATACTCTTCATAGCAAGCCTTTTACTCTTTTAATGTGGTCAATTATTCTTAAAATATTTCAAGTTCTACTTCTTTTGTAACTTTGATCATGTGAGGAGAATAAAACCCTCACAACACAAACCCAGTTCTTTCACACACAGTAGACCTTTTCTTTGATTACTCTTAGCACTGACATAGCTGCATCTCTTTAACAATTATTTCTGTGGTTCTAAATGTCTTAATTGACTTCTTCACTGGCTACAGTGTTGCTAACTCTACAATTTCCATAACTGAGACACAGAACTCAGCTCTAACTTGGAAAAATAGGCCTTAGTGGCAATTTTCTATTAGAAGGTTGACTCTGGCAGTTGACTTTGACCTTGCCATTCAGAAACCCCTCAAATGGAACTTAATACATGTGTTAGCAAACTTACTGGAAGTATTCACAGTTTTTAACCTAATGTTCACTCTGTTATCGTCAATTTTCAGGGTAAGCGTGGCATAAACTACGCAGTTGTCTTCTCAGGGTAGTAATGGAATTCATTGTTTATTGACTGCCTGGTTTGACTACTATGTAATTTGAGATTTGCAGGGGGATCCTATGCATGATTCCATTATAGTTTTGATAAGAGTGGGTGCAAACTGTGGATTTTTTTTTTTTTTCCTCTCAAAAATTTAATATGAAGTAAAAGCATACCTGATAATGTTGGTTTACAGCAGTATAATATAAAAAGAAAACCCACAACTCGCCACAGGCAGTAGGAAATCATCTACCTTACCATCATCTTACCTTCAAGAAGGAAAGGTGATCATTAATTTTAACCATAACAAGCACGTGATGAAAGGTGGGGAACAGGAAAATGTGATTACACTACAATTAGATAAATAGATATTTAATTTAAATAGATTGAGGCATTTCTACAAAGGCAGAATTACAATAGATTTTACAGGCTAAGCCAATAAAATTATTTCTCAAAATATTTCCTAGGAAACTTTAATTATAAAATTATTTTTGTAAGTAATTTCCTGTGCAAGAGTACCCTGTAAATGTCCCCCATGTGTTTACTCTAGCACTAAAAAACAAGAGAATGTTTAAATTTTCTCAGACTCCTTTTTAGAACCGGAATGGATTAGCATTGTGTGACTTTATTTGAGCTTTCATGAAACATCTGGGAAAAAATGGAATTGCTGGAATATTGATTTACATTGTTCCAACTCTTGCACCTCTGTGTTTCTCTGAGTTGATGGTAATTTGCTGCTAACAGTTGCATTGTGATCTGAGTGCTGGTGTAATGTAAACTGTCACCAGTGACATTTCTGTGCCCTGACAGCTTTGTTTTAGTGTGTGGGTAATTGTAAATTAGGCTAATAGACTTTTTAGCTGGAATGAAGAGACCTCTTGTTCACCTTGTTGTTGAATGTGTGCTAAATAGATGTGTACAGCAATTACTCATTTTGTTTAAATATGTAATATTTTACCCTTAATGTTGCACTTGTCACTGTCAATAAGTAATTATGTAACTTCAGATTACTGTCGTGTTGCCTGAGCTCTTTGCTTTTTCTCCTTCCCGATATTTACTTAAGTGAAATCCTATCAAACCTGCTATATAGTGACTTCTGCAACCTTTCTGTGAAAGCATGTTTCATGTTTTATGCATTAGTCAACATAATTCGTTATTTTAGATCTTTAACTATGCTGTACTTTATAAGAGCAAGTATTTTGCAATTGCACTGTCTGTTTTCTGCTTGCTGCTTTTGTGAGAGAACCTTACCATGAGCCTCAGAGATACAGTAGTGTTAGCAGGAGTCATTCATACATGACATAATGATCTCAGTAAAGAAAGACAATGACCTATATTGTGGTTTCTAACACATCAATAACCCTTAAACCTAGAAGAAACCAATAAAATATAGTGTAAACTGCAGTTGTTAGAAGTGGTTTTGCATTTTCCAGGTGTAGTTGCAAGTCTGCCATTGCCAGTTGTTTGGGTAAGTGGTTTTAGGGCTGAGACAGTGGTGAGGGGAAAATGGTAAATACCAGGATGCTCCTCTGTGCAGAAGTGGTCACGAGATGCTGCTGGTCCAGAAGAGCTGTGTTTGCAAGGACACATGGGATGTCTTGGGAAATGAATGGAGTTTGCATGAACAACTTTTAGGGATTCAGTAGTTCTCTTGTTACAGGGCTCCAACCTGAACAAATTTTCTGTGGAGCCACTACTGGAAATTTGTCCTTTAACACCAGATGAGATGCAGAAACCTCAGATATCTTTACTATTTAGAATTCACTGTTTCTGAAGATGAGCTATCTTCCAAATGTCCATCACCAATTCTTATAATAGAATTGTAGAAAGAAGAAAAAAATCTGTGCCAAGCAGTCTTGAACACCATACTACCAATACACTTAAGACGTTTCTCCTAAGATGTTGGAGCTGTGTAGTAGACAGCATGTTTTCAGAGTAATCTAAATGGCTGCATTATTTCAGCATGATGGGATGCTCTCAGACAATCAAGGATACTTTTTTTGCACAGTCAGTCCATGGGATGAAAAGCAGATGCATTATCTGGTTCCTGTTGATGGGAACCAGGAGGAGAATAATCAGCCAAGAGTTATCCGGGAAGCAAATGGATGTTACACTGATAAGGATGGAAAACACTGCACTGTTTTCCCCTCCTGGTTGTGCTCTTTGGAGTCTGAGTTGCATGGATGGTTCCTGATGACTCGTGGTGCTATATGATATGGACACTACTCTGGGAATGGAACAGCACCACAACCATTATGGGCCACTGAGAAAACATTTCTGTGCAATGCTGCCCCTGTCCAAACTTAATCAGAATTAATTAAACAGATAATGTGGTTTGTCTATGGAACAAGTATTAGTTAATGGCGTTGGTAGGGAAGGATCTAAAAAGCCTTTCTAAGAAAAGGCAATTAGAGGCTCCGTTCTACTTGGTGGGGTTTTTTTCCTCATGTCTTTTCCCCTCCACCCCCGCATTTTAGAAACCAAGAGGTATTTCTAAAGCTGGAAAATAAATAATTTACTTCTTCCCCCTGCTTGCTTAACAAGTAGAGGTCATTTGACCAGTTGGGAGCTATGTAGATTTTTGCACAGAAATGTGTGTGACTGTTGGGAAGCACCACGAGTTTGGAGAGAAGAAAGGCAGGGCTTTGCTGTGCTGTAAACTCAGTTACTGCCCTACCCATGCACAAACTGGCCCCGTGGTGCAGGTGATCCCTCAGTGCTGAGAGGGGCCCTTGAGGAAGGGGAAATCCTGGAGGTGGATGTGTCACTTGTTCCTGCAGTACCTGTTGGTGCTTCCTGATTTCAGACAGGTTGTCTGAGCCTCGAGTAACTCTGCAGTAGTCAGGGAAAAACTCTTCTAAAACAGAGACACTATATAAGGTGAAGGCTTCTTGAAACACCAGTTTGCTGTTCATAGGACACACAGCAGGTATTTTCCTCCTGCAGAACTCTGCCGTGCACCTGCACCTCTACTGGGTTCACCAACTGTGCAGCCAAAAAGTTAAATACAGTTCTTTTGGTCAGGGACGAAGAATAGCCTAGAGAGGGAGTAGAATATTTATATGGTGAATAAAAGCTGAAACATATTATAGGCCTTAATTAAGCCTCCAGAAACATTGTGTCAGAGGAAAGTAGATACCAACATGAACTGAGTACTGATCTGCTATTCAGAGATCATAACCTTGGTCTAATTACATTATTAGTATATAAATTATTGCATGAATTATTTATTTAAAATTAATATTACAGATATTAGTTGTCATTAATAATGTGGAGGTGCCTTTTTGTCACAGAAGAACGGATTAACATTATAATTACTGCATGAAAAATAGATATTGATGAAAAATTGCTGTTTGAGACATATCATTGTCATTACATTATGTATTTTTTTTTTCTATTCCCTTTTCTCTGTTCATTATTCTGTATTTCTAATTATTGTCTTTGAGAAGAGCTGTTAACTTGGTGACTTATTAGCAGGTGTATTGATACAGGATAGGAAAGTAGGTGCTTGGTTACTTCTAGAAGTAACAGAAGAAACTCTGCAGTGTTAATGAACTAAATTGCAAGTATTGCAGCTAGAGTTTTGTGAGTCTGTGCTGAATCTCAGTCTCAAATAAATAACTTGCCATTTGTTTTCTTCCTTTGATTTTTTTTTTCCCCTTCATCATCTTAAAGAAGGTGAGAAGAATCAGCAGTATAATTAAAGCCATGATACACATTGCAAGAAATTAGAGGTGTTGACATTTTACTTTAATTGTTCCCTGACAACATTTGGGCAACACTAGCTAGACAACAATTTAACACGGGAAGGCTTCTCATTTTGAGATCTTCAAAACAAATGCTGTGCCTGTGTTGTAGTATTTGTGCAGAAACTTTAAACACCCTATTTGCGAGTGACCTCCTGAAACTGCTCAGAGATGAATAATGGCTGTAGTTAAAAGCTCGCTGAGGAGTGTCCCTGTGGACTGACTTTGGGAGTAGAAAGGTCTTTTGCGCTCGAATCAAAGAATCCTGATGTGTCTTGGGTTAGATAAACATTTGGGCTTTGATAGCAAAGTTATAACAACTATCTTCTATGAAACTATTTTAGAGAAAGAAACTCAGCTATGTTTCTATGAGTGGTTTATCCACAAATCCTACTTTTTTCTTCTTAACTGCCTGATACTTTATTCTGTGTGTGGGTGCCTTTTCAGCTGCTCTCTGTCCAGGAGAGCCTCACAGTTAGGCTACATTTTCCTGCTCTCTAATTTTATGCTTTTCTTACCCTTCACACATTATGTACCTCACTCTTAAGTGCTTCAGTGTGGGTTACTTTTCTACTGCCACTAAGCAGTCATGTTTCTGTTAATTCTGGGCTGTAGGTAAATGGCCCAAATTCATTATTATTTTCCAACTTTATCACTAGGGGAAGAAGAAGGTAACAGGAAAGCTGTTCTGCCTGCTGTTCTTAGGACAACGTTTTGTGAAACCAGTAAATTACTGTTAAGCAGTGGCACTCTTTAAAGACGATTTTTGTGGCTGGTTTCTAGTCCTATGTTTTAAGATTAACAGAGGTTTGAGGGTTTTAATAATTCCTGACAGGTTTAATTCTGCTGCTGCAAGTCTGGTGCTGGCAATGATAATGAAGTTTATAAGTATGTAACAAGCAGCTAGCAGATTCAAACTGCTACTTTCAGCAGTTCATGCATTTAATGTACTTATTAAATCCTCCAGAAAGGACGTTGTGCTTTTCTAGTATAATAATTCATTGTTTTATGGATGACTACATAAAGTTTCTTTCCTGGCTTGTGAAGTTTCTGTTAAATTTATGCTTAATATGAGTGATTTACATTACAAACAATCATCACTGAAATTACTATATTTAGCTTAAAAAATATATATAAAATCCTGTAATTATTATTCTGTAATATTTAATTTGTTTTCTTTTCCACTGGTTATTAAAGAAAAAATACAATTTAAAAACCTTTAAATTTCTGTCCACAGTATGTCAAATAGGTGGGATGAAATCTATGGGAACAGATGAAACTCTTGTGAATTGCAGTGTATTTCCACTTTGTGTAATGGACAATTTTACTTTAGACAGCAGGATAGTTTTCTTACTTATAGGGGTGAAAGCATGATGTGTTTGGGGAGGAGGGGGGGTTATTTATTTATACAAAATATGGGAAGCAGGAACCACATGTCTTGTGGCTGTCATCAGGAGTTGTGTTGCTCAGTCCCTTGATCATGATCTTACTGTGATTAGGACATTATTTTAGGTGGATCAGAAACACAGCTATGATTTGTCTTAATCCGAAGGTTTAATCCGAGTCTCTGCTATTTTATCTAAATTCCTGGAAAAGGACAACCCCTCGTTTTCTGCAGGAGCAGTCACTGCTGTGTTATCTGTGAGCCTGTTCGGATCAGGATGTGTTTCACAGGTCAGGGGGGAGGATTCCCTTGTTTATTGATCCCAGCAGGGATCATGGTGAGTGTTGCACACACTGACAGGGAACAGTTGCTTCTGAGTGTCCACAAAAGGCTAAACAGGTACTTGGGATGTTCACTGAAAATCACCTTCAGGCAACCCATACCTAGGTGACTTAAAATTACGTGTTGTGAATTACCCTGTTAACAGTTTCGACTCCCTAGAAACTTCTTAATGATAATTTTTGGTGCCTTTGTGCCTCTGCAGTTTGAGTTTTGGTGGGTCTGAGTGTTTTAATTCTTTGCTAATAAAATAAGAATAAATCAGCTTTTCTGAATTACAGTAGTGGTTCCAGGTAGTGGGATGCTACTGTATCAAAATTTGATCGAGTGCCACTTGTGCAGGCTTTTTCTTAAAACACAAACACACACAAAAAAGAAAAAATATTCATTTCCAGTAAAGAATTTCTGGGTATGTAGATGGAAAATACTATAGAAGGTAGGGGGATGGGGAGAGGGATGATGCTGTCTAGAAATACAAAAAAAAATTTGGGAAAATAAAAAATACTTTTGATTTTACTAAATTGTTTTGATCATTCACAAGTAAGCTGTCCATGCTGAAGTTTCTTTATGGACTGAACCTTCTTTCTGCTGAAGTCTGATTCTGCTTCAGTGAAGATATTTTTTATGTCAGTCCAAGCAGTTCAGGAACACAATCTTTCACTGGGCAGATGTTTTTGTATTGAGCTTAGCAGTAGAATCTCTCTGAATGCAATTGAATAAGAATGATCAAGCACTCTAGAATGTATTTTGAGAAAAATACCATAAAGTGTAAATAGTTGCAAGCAGAGGCAGATGCAGTCATTATTTTGCTGGAAATCCATTTCTGCCCGACATTTGACTAGGTAAGCTGATTTTGGAATTTCACTTAGATTGTAGCAATTCAGTGGCGAGCCACAGAATGTAGCTACAAACCAAAATACTTGCAAACAAATCCTTATGTATTAATAACAGCAGAAGGCAATTATCTGTATTGCTCTTTTGGGAGAGTGGAGATTCAGTTATCTGAAAATCAGTTTGATACTGAGGTACAGCAGAAATTGCTTTTTTTTTTCCTCTGGGTTTAGATTGTTTGGATAAAACTCTCCTCTTCTTCAAAAATTGTACACTGTGTACTCTGAGTATTCTTCCTTGCATGTGAGAGCTGAGTTTGGCTGTTATGGTTAACAGCACTCCAACATTTAGACACTTAACTCTGACGTCAAAGGGAATTATGCACATAATGTTTCTGTCAACGCAAGCTTTTTGTCTTCATCTTAGACACATGTACCTTTCTACTTTTTGTTTATGTACAGATTTGTTCTCCAGAATGACATGTGCCTTAAATTTAGGCTTTATCCTCAAACCAAAATATGTAGTGTCTTTTAGCAGGCACTGAGTTTTTTCTAGCTCTGTGAAAAGTTTCTCCCTTGCCATTTATTAGGTTTGCAGGTCAGATCTTAGATTGGAGGAAAAAGAGGGGGATTCCTTTTCCCAGCATTGTGTTGCAGATGGCACAAAGTTATCTCCAGCACAAGCTGAACTGGTAACACTCCCATGCTCCTTTCTATTTCAGGTGTTTTCTCAAAAGGTGGAGGTGGAAAGTAACGCACAGGGTGTCACGGATGTGTTGTCACAGGTGTAAGTAGGTGAATTGTGTAACTCCTCTGTGGATTTGTATACTAAAAGTGGAAAAACTTACTCACTCCATACCTTTGGTAAGTGCGCCAGAATTTTTTAGCTGTATCTGGGAAGTCAATAAACCTGCAAACCCAGGAATATCCTAATGGAGGTAATCTGAAGGGGTCTGTAGGACTCTGTCGCTGCCTCCTCATTGTTTTTCTCTCTATACAGTGTGTGACTTCAGCTCTTCTCCAGGGAAATGGCCACAGTCACTGGTGTTGGGCCATGGGGATTTCTCTCATCACTCATGGGCTGGGGCAATCCTTTCAAACATGAGAACTGCACTTCGTGTCTTTTTCTGCCCAAATAATTCTGTTAATCTCTTCTGTTTATGATACTTCTGTGACTTCCATGCTGGACAGTGTTCTTGCTCTTATTCTTTCCTTTTTATTCCTTTCTGTTTGGCATAAACAAATACATATTGACAACCACAGTCCACTGACTCATAGATGACTGTCCAAATCATCAGAAAATCATACCTGGTGTTTTATTCCATGAATATGTAGCTATTTTAATACAGAGTGGAGGAGTAGTTCGCTGTTACAGACAAGATTCTGCCATCCTCACACTCTAGAGCCTGACATTATGAGGTCAGTTCAGCATATTCCAGACCCTGATTGCCTGTGTGAGAAATGCTGATTGAAATTTTTACAATTAAGAAGGAAAAGGAAGAAAAGCCAGATTTAGCTCACAGTTGCTAAGAATGTTTAAACTCTGGAGCTTGATCTCCTGGAAGGAAGCAGAGCTGTTCCATCCATTCTCTGTTCCAGTATTCATCTGTATTTGCTTCCACATTCTCTGCTTTTAAGTGCTGAAAGTGAATTGTTCCACTTTAGAGTTTTGCTTCTCATAAAAATAGTTTGTTTTAGCAAAATGAGAAAGACTAAATTTTCTGGTAAATATTATGATTTCTGTACACTGCTTGCTACTCAAACAGAAAAGGAGTTATTGAATGCAATTTGCTCCCAATGAAAAAGGGGGAGTGCCTTTGTATTCTGGCTTTGCCTGTTGCCGGGAGGGGGAAAATGAAAATGGTTGGAGGTTTCTTTTTTTCATGCTGCTATCATTGACTGTGTGTGCATTTTAGAGTGTGTTGGGTTGGGTTTTAGTTTGTTTATTTCTTGTTTTTTTTTTAAGAGAGTTACTTTTAAATTAGATTGCACAACACTCTTCCAGTGTTTTCTGAACTTGAATAAAACTTCTCTTTAGAGTTAGCAAAATATGAATAAAAGTTTTCACCAGCAACTTTTTCTACAGTTAATGAAATAATTGTGTGCAGTTTACTTAGAAGTTTCACGTTGGATCCTTGGTTTTGTGTGCAGTGCTGGCCTTTGCTATAACTGCTGTCCAACGAGGTCCTGTTTGCACTGCTAATGGAATGGGTTCCATATAAACATCCAGGGAAGGCAGAAACCCTGTTGGGAAGAACTTCACCACCACTTCAGTGTCTTCAGCCACAGATCTGCATCCCTCCAAAATCAATCATGGTCTGCTACAGCTGAGTCTTTGCAGTTTGCCCGAAGGCAAATAAACAGTCCTAGTGCTAATGTACATCTGTTAAGGGCTCCAGGAACAGCAGAGACTGTGAAACTCAGTGGCTGAAATACCAAATGGTGATTATTCCTGTAATGTGTTTTGTGACTCTTTGGAAGCTGTCAAAAAAACATAAATGATGCTGCATGTTAATCTGCTTTAGCAAAATGTTGTTGTGTGCAACCCAGTGCATGTGAGGGGAAGATAAATGAGAAAACGTGTATAAATGTTGGAGAGGGAGGAGATCCTGCAGAAAAATGTAGGGAAGAACAGAGGGGAAGGGGTATGTGGGAGTGGATTCAGGGCCGGAATGTGAATGAACAGACAGAAGGTCAAAACTAATTTAAGACGTAAAAAAGTACAAACAGAAGAAAATGAGAGAGAGTGTCACAGGACACAGTGATTATTCACTAAAAGTCCTTTTTTGCTGGTTTAAGTCTAATTGCACAGACAGGTTGATTGCACTGTTTTATCTAAAGTAGAAAATAATCCCCTTGCATGTGAAATGTCACACTTGAGCTTGTGCTGCCAATCTTTAAATTTCCCTGTTGTGCCATGTTGATGGTGACATATTAGCAGTACCTTAACACATAAACATCTAATCATGTCTAGTTCTAGCAGCCCAAACGCAAAAGAGCTTGGCTTCAGGAATATTCTGTCTGTGAAAAAGCTGCTTTTCCACAGCAATGTACTGAATTTAACAGAAAACTGTTACTTATAAAGATGGGTAGAGAGAGTTCTGTGATATTTCCATGGGGATTTCTTAGGTGTGGGCTAAATATTCACAATGCTCCAGAAAACAAGCACCAATTGCACTTTTACATTTTAACCTGGTTCTTTGTAGAAGTGGTTTTCATTTTTCAATGTGGAGAAAAAAGTATTTTTGGTTTGGTTTTGTGTNTCACAGAAGTGATGTGTAAACACGCCTGTGATAACTGAAATGTTTTAGTGGGTGGAAGACCTCCAAGATTACAACCCATAATTACTGACAAAGTTATCTTTTTTCTTTTTTCTTTTCTTTTTTTTTTTTTTTTTAATTTCTGTGATCTATTCTGCCTGCTATTCTGGAAATTCATTTCTTCTGTAGGCAATCAAGAATATTTAATTTTGAGGAAGTTTATGACTCCAGCTGTAAAATGCATTGTGCTCTCACTGCACATTGTGGTTCAAGAGACAATTATGTTTCATTTGGTTCATTCTTTTTATCACAATAGACTTTGATGGGCACAAGCGTAGAATACTTGATAGCTGAGCAGCCATAGGATACTGGATTCATCCAGATCAATTGCTAATGCTTTTCCTGTTAATTCAGGAATGTTGCTGGGCTCACTGTAAATGATTCTGTAGAAGCAAACTTCCTTCTGCTCTGTGTGAAGTTAGGTAACATTTCAATTTGCACTTGGCAGAACTTCTGACTTGATGAGGATTCCTTACACATTCCAGTTTTACTGTACGTTGCTATAATTAAGGCAGTTCTGATTATAAAACTGGTATCTGTATTGAAATGGTATCCAGATTTTTAGGTTTCCTGGAACTACCACACATGCATACCCAGCTAAAATAAGCCCAAGTTGTACAGACAGCCTGGAGAAGCAGAGACAGTATTTTCAAAGATTAATGCAAGATATTCAAGATGATTTCATACTTCTCATGTTTGGCCAGTGTGACCTTTTCAGTGGTGGCTTGAGGATTTGTAAGGATCCCTTTTGGCTTTGAATCTGAGGCAGTGGCAGCTTTGTTAGGCAGCAGAGGGAGGACACATAAGTTGGAGCCTCTGAAGATGCAGTAGCTCACTCTTGCACACTGCTGACTGGACTGCTCACTCTGCTGGCTTCTCCACGGCTTCTTGAATTTCTGTTCCCTGCTGAGTTACATAATGAACGTTCTCTGAACTCCCACACTTTCCACATGCCTTCCCACACAGCCCCTTTCTTCTGCTAAAAAAGGATGGAAGAATTCTAACTCACTTGTTGAAAAGCTTCGCACAATGCTGCTGAATCACCTCTCGAGATAGGAACAAATCTTTCAAATTCTCTTAAAAAAAAAAAAAAAGAAAAAACAAAACCCAACAAAACACAAAAAAACCCACAACGTAAAAATCCCAACCCAAACTCACACCACAAAACCCAGCAAAGCCAAACACACACACACAAAAAACCCTGGCCCACCTCCCGACAAAATTGACAAGACACTGTAAAAGCCTCTCTAATTTTTGCAGCACCAATATAAAAGAAAGTTTTTAGGTTAGGTTAGCTGCATCTATAATAACAAAGACCTGTGATATGGTTCCCGTAGCTACCAATGGCAACAGGTAGTTGTTGGCCAAGCGGTACAGATACTCGCTAGTCAGAAAAGTGTGTATAAATTCATTTTGCGGTAAATATAATAGTGAAAGCAGGGAAAATTCCAGATGACTCTTGTATATTTGTCTCTTTGCATGGTTTACAGCTGGACCTGAATGAAGGAGGTGAAGCCCACGTGCAAGACCCTTTACTGTGCAATTTCCAGTAGCTCTTGTTTTGAAAATTTGAAATTTGCATTGGTCTTTTGGAGACTTCAACGTCTTTATATTGCTGGGAATCAAGGCACAGCAGTCTGACAGGAACGGAGTTTATAACTAATTCTAAATGTACTTAGAAAAGCAGTGCAAATTCACATTTGAACTGACTCTCAAAGTGTGAAAGCTTATTAGAGCATGATTAAAGCGCAACAGGACCTTGCCAGACTAAAGCTGGAACCTGTAACCTTTATTTGATGGATATTAATTTGCCAGGAGTTATCAAAGTCTTCAGTGTCATAAAGCATCATTTTCTATCATAATTTTTCCAATTATAGAAAATGCCTAATAGCAAGAACTACTTTTTAGGGATGTTCTAGGGAAAACTGATGTGTGAGAGCAATGGAAGTTGGGAAGCAATCTGTGTGGGAATCTTGCAGATTCCAGCAGCCTTATTTTCTGGTCTTACTTTTTAGCCCAAGAATTTTTTATGGATTTTGGGAGTTATGACTGCAGTTTTCCCAACTGAATTCCTTCTGGTTTCCCCTTTCCTAGCTCTG
Source organism: Ptilonorhynchus violaceus (assembly GCA_013397565.1). Taxonomy (NCBI): domain Eukaryota; kingdom Metazoa; phylum Chordata; class Aves; order Passeriformes; family Ptilonorhynchidae; genus Ptilonorhynchus; species Ptilonorhynchus violaceus. The sequence goes on along the minus strand of VZRJ01004868.1, from coordinate 1,825,514 downwards.
AGAATCTTATTCTAAATTTCTTTATATTTTTGTCCTATTCTCAAGGTATTTTGGAGGGCTTCAGGTAGATCTGTCTTATTGCTTGTAACTTTCCAAATGTTCACTCCACTTTGACTGATTTTTTTTTTTTAATTAAAGTTTTCATTAAGTCTCCATCTCATTTGATGACTGAATGTGTGTGGAGGAAATGGGGCCTTTAAATCACCCAGGACATGCTTCTTTACAAACTCTTTCATTTTCTAGCTGGTGTAGCTAGAAAATGCAAAAAATAGTTGCAACATCTTATTCCCTCCTTGTTCATAGGCAGGCAATGCATGTCTATGATTTTTCTGCAAGTGATTAACATAATGGCATTTGGATTATGTTCTTGGACATCCTTAAATTCTGATTGGTTACCGATGTTCCCTTTTACTGTTTCTAACGGTTTTTGACTGCTTTCCATAGTTTAAACAGAGCAAGGGGTTAAAAGCACTGGCTGAGTCACCCCCTGGCTACAGCTTAACGAGTTTACTCAAAACCAGAGTCCAATTATACACCGTGTTTGTTATCAACTACAATGAGATGACGATAAGGAAAGAATGGCCCAGAGGGCAGGGACTGCTTCTGTGTTGTGGTTTTATCCCAGGTGGCAGCTCAGCCCCACGAAGCTGATCACTGGTGGGATGGGGAGACCATCTGAAGGGTGAAAATGAGAAAATCTGTGGGTTGAGATAAAGATAGTTTACTAAGAAAAGCAAAAGCTCTGCTTGCAAGCAAAGAAAAAGAAGGAAACCATTCCCTACTTCCCACTGGCACCAGGTGTTCAGCATTCCCAGGAGAGCAGGGCTCCATCACACTTGGTTGTTAACAGGGAAGACAAATGCCACCTCTCTGACTGTCCTCCCCTTCCTTCTTCCCCAGCTCTGTCTGCTGTGCACGATCTGGGATATCCCTTGGGTCACTTGGGGTCACCTGTCCTGGCTGGGTCCCCTCCCAGCTCCACATGCACCCCCAGCCCACTGCCTGAAGAGGTGAGGAGCAGAAAAGGCCTTGGCTCTGTGGAGGTGCTGCTCGCTGATAACAAAAACACCCCTGTGTTATCACTGCTTCCAGCACAAATCCAAAACACAGCGCTGTGGACCAAACCACTATGGAAAAGAGTTACCTTTATGTCAGTCAAAAGCAGCACAATATGCTATCATGGTTGATAGTAGAAGCATCAATAAGATTTCAGGGGTTTTTTTTCAAGTTTAAGGTTTATCTTAAGTTTCCCTTTGACCTAGGTTTGTGAAGGAATGTGTGGGTTTTTTTCCTCTGGGTTTGTTTTTTTTTTTTTTTTTTTTTTTTTTTTNCTCTGGGGTTGTTTTTTTTTTTTTTTTTTAATGTTCAAATAAAAATCATAGTAAAAAAACCTAATAACTCTTTTAACATCTCTGAATATCTCTGTAAAAACTTAACCAAACTATGACTTGTAGCAACTCTACCTCATGTTCTGTCTCTAATATTGGCTTCTCATAGCATTCATAAAATGCTGTATCTCGTGGATATGTTTTCATCTTCACTGCATCAGTCTGTTGATGCTGGCAGAGATCTAAGGAACCAGGCTGAACACACTCAACTCCTGGTGCTTGTTGCTGTTGGCTTTTTGTTTTCATTGAAGTCAATGTTCTGATGTATTGTTTTATTTATGGGATCAGGGGAAAAAGCCCGCTAGTTCTATTAATCACATCTTCCCCCTTTAAAAAGTACCTGTGCTCTTTCATTTTGGGTTAAGAATTAATAGAGTGCTGTGTTCTCTCTAGAATGTGATTCAGATTTAAAGACCACTGAATGCTGTGCTGTATATTTTAAAGTCTACTCTGAGTTTTCTAGTGCAGGTCCACCAGAAGGTTCTGGTGGCCCAAAACAGGGCTACAATGTACATGTTGAACAATAATTGTGGTGTCAGGAGACCCCAGCAGCCCACACAGCCTGGGCTGTGGATTTCCTGCCCGTGGTGAGCAAGAGAAGCAGGACAAGTGCTCCAGCAGTGCCTGGGTAAACACTCGGGTAAACAACATGGGTTGTGGATCAGAGCAGCACTGAGAAGGGAACGTGATGTTGATGATCCTGAGACCTAAAAAAGGGCAGGAACTCCATCCTCAGGTCTGACACAGAGCTCAGTGTAGCTGGAGCCCAAGTGGAACTATGAAGTTGGCTTTAGAAAACGATGGACGAATCAAATAAGCCATTGTTGGAAAAATGTCTTGCTTCTCATGTACACAGAGGACGTGGCCAGAGATCCAAATCCAGCTGTCAGTCCATGGCAGCTCTGTTTCTGCCCATTTTGGTATATTTTCAACTAGAGGTGCTGCATATGGATCTCAAGGACCTTTTACACACCTTGCAGAATGTTATTTTGTGGTGCATGTCTCAGCTTTTTTCTCATCTTATTTCCTGAAGCTTTATTCATGTAGTAACTTGACCGGATTCTGTTTGGATGGTGTGTCAGTGCAGCAATTTCCAAAACGACATGAGAGTCAACGCCACGTTTCAAGGAGCAGTACTTTTGTTACTGTTCTCCCATTTAAGGAAGCTCTTAGTAATAAAATAAAAATAGGAAACCATTTACTGCTTAAAATAAAGCTATCAACACAAAATACCTCTGGGCAAAAAAAAAACCCCAACAACAAACAAAGAAATTAAAATTATATAGCTGGTTTTCTGAAGCATAATGAATACAAAGCTTCCACTTCCTCCCATTTTTGTGCAAGGCATTTATTTTTCCAGAGGCCTTAAGCTCAGATTTGAGCCAAAAAATATTCTATATAATTGCTCAGGTAAAATAGCTTAAAATCAGTTTTACATCTCATTAGAAAGGAAGCCAAAAGATATTTTCTAGAAACATCTTTTATCCTTTTATATGAGCCTCAAAAAATACGAAGGGATTTGCTGTGTTACATAGAGGCTTATTGCATCCACGTGCATGTCGTGGGTGGAAGAAGCATCTGATGGTTAATTCATTGTTTCTAAAACAAAGAAGCCAGTTACAGTGAGTGGGACAGTCATGACATGCTGTATGAAGTTTCATCCCTCCATAGAAAATTCCTTGAAACTTAAAAAAAAAGCCTTTTTCCCTTCTTTTTCTCTTATTTTAGAAAAAAAGTCAAGGTCCAAATCAAATCTAAGAAAAAACTTTTCAGTTAAAACCACAGAGGAATATCTGAAATGTTTAATTTAATTTAATGTAATTATTTATTTTTTTTTACCACGCAGGATGTTTTTGCAAATTCACTTGATTGACTCTGAGTGTGAAAGGACTTGAACCTTCAGTTTATTTTTGGCATTCTCAAGAGAAAATTCTGTTTAAGCTTAGTAACAATGGTTCCTGCTTTTGGAGTTGGATCCTCAGCTTGAATTAGAGCATCATGGATGTTTGTATCCGTGTTTCCCATCCTTCACATTTTGCCTTCTGTTTGATTAAGCCTGGAGACAAACAGCAAACCCCTGCAACCCCTCACGAGCAGAGAGGCTCCACTCCCAGGGAAAACCACTCCATTGTCATTCAAAGGCTGAGCTGGAGCAATCGTTTGCACTTATTGGATTGATCTTTTCCCTACAGTTGCATTTCCCTGCCTCTCCACAGAAATTTCTCCTTGGTGTACAGGACTGGAAGTATTTGAGCTTTATCTGTGGGGTTTTGTGCTGTGTTAAAATCTTATGTAATATCCACTTGTTCCTCCTGATACTTCCTGCAAGAAAATTGGTTTGCTGTTTGCGAGAATGTCTTAAGCTGCAAATCTATTGATCTAATAGATATTTGGGGTACAGGTAATGCAATTTTCCTGTCTTCTCAGAAAACGGAAGGTAATTGATTTTTACTATGTATATTTTAAATCTAGGTGTCAAATTATAAGAATAAAAATAGAAATTTGTGTACTTGCAATGTTTTCTAAAAGTAAGAAATAAATATATTAAGAGTTCTGTCTACTCCAAATTCATTATGAGAAGACAAGGCCTTTCTTAGAGCCACTCTTTGCTAATCTTTGGGAGGTTGCACAGGCTAAAACTGATGAATTGATGATTTAGGGCATTGTGATTTTTCGTAACCAAATTTTAATATCATTCAAGCCAAAGACATTAATTCTTCTACCATTTGGTTGGGGTTTTTTGTTTGTTTTATTTATGGACACAATTTAATAATATAGCCTTAAATTTTTTCTTTGGCTTATCCTGCTTTCTGTTTTTCAAGTAAAAGTGTTAACATGTACTACAAATGAGGTTGTGTATTACTTTATTTAAGTCTGTAACGAGGATCTAAGATTTTTATAGAATATATTTCTATAAGTCCTTCTTGTTAAATTTCTTGTGTTAATGATGCGAGAGCAAAAAATAGCAATACACTCTACAACACTATAAAAAGCCTGAAACAGTATCTAGAAAATTTTGATTTTGAGACTTCATTGTCCTATTAAATTATTTAATTCCTGATTCACAGATGATCCCAAAACTTTTTCCTAGAAATACCCGGACCTTGCAGGTCTTTTTATTCCTTGCTGGGTGCTTATTCCCCTAGCCTCAGAATCCTGATTTCACTTGGACACAAAGGACTTCTCTGTTGATGCAGGGCACTGTCTGCCCAAGGAAATCACAGTTTCATGGGCAGGCTGAATCCTGGCTGCAGACTGCTGTGGGTAGAAAGCCCTCCCATCACCGACCACTAATCCAGCAACAGGAATTGTGCTGGGCAAGGAGATTCATCTTCCTTCTCTCGGGTGTTCTCTGAACTGCACTCCACTCTTTTGCACACAAAATAGAGAAAGCTGCAGTAAGTAATAGGCAATTCCTAAACTTGTTAGCAGCGTTAAGAAATTAAATTTCAGCCTATCATTTGTAGTAGGCACAGCTTTCTGTTCCAGCTTTGTGCTCTGTTCTATAGCTTCCTAAGGACATCTGAAATTGCTGATTGGGTTACCTTGATCTCTTGTACTATTGAGTTACTTGTGTTGTCAGAAGTTCTTGTATCCCACTTGCACCAGTCACCCACTGCCTTACAGTCAGGTAGGAAGCAGACTCAGGGAATACAAAAAGGAGGAGGGAATATGCTGATGTTTGTAGGTACTGCTCATTTTTGTTTCTGAAAAAGGGAGTTGAGAACATATTTGCTCATGGAGGTGCTGATAATTTTGTTGAAATAAAACCCAGGGTGGTATTAAATAAAAGATTTTTAAGAGTGCTTGGAAGAAAGGACAAATAAGAAAGGAAAGTCGGTAAAACACAGATATCTATCAGAAGTGTGAGGTGTTGTAAGTGCCCTAATGCTGGTACCTGTGCTAGTTCCTGTGGGGTTTTGAAGGAGTAAAAATTGGCCATTTCAAAATGTGCTTTTCTCCCTCTGTGTCCAGATACATGATACCAAGCTTTTACAAGCTCTTCATGCAGTGCTTTGGCTGGTATTGTGCTGTACATGTGTGATGTACTACATCAGAAGTAAATAAATAGATATATTTTTAATTTTTAGCTTAGTTTCCCCCCCTTTTTGTACCTGCCCAGTTATGGTACCTTATGGACTCTCTAGGACTAAATGTTACAAAAATGCTGCCTCTTTTCATACCTTTCTCACGTGTCAGTAAAACCCGCTGAATGAATAGCACTGTGAAGTTGTGGCAAAATAGAATAAAGCAGTCAGTATCATGATAGAAATTTTCATCTCTGTGCTTAACTAATCCATTTCACGCTGAGAAATAGTTTTTCCTTAGTCCACGAACACTTCATGGGGTTTTTAACCTACTTTCAGGAACCGCTTCTGGTGGGGGCCAGGCTTAGCTCACGCTGCTGTGCGTTTTGGGAAGGAAGGCTCAGAGCTGTGCTCTGCTCCCAGTCTGAGGCTAAATGCTCCCGAGGTCAGATCAAACAGAAGATCTCGTGGCCTCTTTGCCTACTCCAGCCTGGTGGCAGCAGCTGTCCCCAGGGAGCAGGGGAGGAGTTTTGCTCCCTGCCCTGCTGATGCTCTTGTATTGATGACTGGAGAGCCATAAAGGAACGTGAAGGTATTTGATGCTTCCTCCCTGTCACAGTTGCAAAGCTCTCCATTACAAAGATGAAAGGTGTAGAATCAATGCAAAATGTACAGTTAGTACATTGATAAATACTTAAAACTATACACAGTCTGCAGAAATTATCATAAATTTGAATATGGACTCTTAGGCCACTATATTGAGAAAAAACAGGCTTCTTTTAACCTTGGCCTGCTGTAATCATTAATGGATATCTTCTCCAGGTATCTTTTGATTAACGGGTATCTTTCATCTGCCTTTTTGTCTGCCTTATAACAAACAAACAGAAAAATCCAAAATCACATTGTTAAGTTTGATACATCCTTGGGGGAGAACAGAAGTTGAAACAAAACTGAAATATTGCTTATGTGCTTAAGGCTGAACTCCTGCTTGTTCCGTCATGTCTGTAAACTTCTCGGTGAATGTGCAGGTGGAACGTGAACAGTGTGAAGAGGTGAAATTTTTCCCAGCTGCCCAGGGACCAGAGGAATGTTAACTGTGTGCTTGCTGTAGGGATGGAAAAATAATTGGAAGTGTTTGCTATGCACAGCAGCTGCCAAATAGAGAGGGGCTGGGGGAGGTTGTGGGGTGCCAGCACATATTAGAATCTCTGTTGAGCTATTCTAGTGCCCTGGACAGCTTTATTATTTATCTCCATCATTTAAGTTAGAGAAGCACAGAGCACCAGCTACTCCATGTCTGTGTAACACAGAGAGACTCTTCGCAGAGGAACTCAGGATTCAGATCGTACCACGTAATTCTTTGCTTATATGAGAAAAGTACAGGGCACTGTTTCTTTTCAGTGAAGAGAAAGAAAAGAATAAATTTAAATATGTATTTTGAACAGATGATTCAAAAGAGCATGCTGTAATTTGCCCTTGTAGTTTCAGGATGATTGTGTGAGGAATCTTTGGAAAACACATTCGATCTGCCTTTTTTTATATGTTATTTTCCTCTCTGTACTGTCTTGTTTAGTGCTCACTCTGTTGTATCTAAACTAGACCTTTTTTTAATTTCCAGTTCCTTGTCAGTTAATGTCCATCTTCTGTCTGTGTCATCACAGTCGTTGCTGAGGTAGTAGATGATGATTTCTACCATTAATAATGATACTACTGTTCTACTTGCCAGAGCAGGCAGAATTGCTGAAAAGCCCTTGTACAGTGGTTTGATTATCTTCAGCTTAAGGAACAAAACCACTGAGGTGATTGCATTAGAGAGAAGATTCTCAGCTGAAATTCAGATTGTAGCTTTAAATTTTGTTTTGAATTTTACCTCCAAATTATATATATATATGTATCTCTTCAATATTTTGCTCTGGAAGAGAATAGGGGCTGGGTGTCTCAGTAAAGTATTGCTGGCTGAAAATGTAATGGTATCTTCTGAATTAAAAAGAAAGAAAATTCTCTTTGGTATTCTCCTTTCACTGTTGACTGGGAAGTTCTGTGACACAATGACAAGCCTGGTGCTGGCTTCTGTTTTTGTATCAAATAATGTGTGTGAACATATATATGGCTAAAACTTAAGATGAGCTATTAACAGCACTGAGCAAAGTGATTTTTTGTAAGTATCACACTGAGCACCAGTGGTCATGTGAGGGATGTAGGAACTGGGAACCAAATAGGTTATTTTCAAACAAAGGAGAGTAGCACTGCACTTGAAACAGTGAGAAAATTTATTTCCCTGTGTCCTGATAGGTGTTGCAATACTCTCTCGTTTGCCTTTCAAAACTGAAAACAGAGCACAAAGCATCCTGCTGATAACCATGGAAATGGGCAGTGTCTGTGCTGAAACCCATGGCCAGTACACTGGAGAAGACTGTGTAATCAGGACAGAAAATAGGAACTATAATTACTGTATCTCATTCACAGGGAAGACCCATCTATAAGACAAACTTTTTGATCTGTGGTAGATATAAGAGGGCATATCACTTCAATTGTGACAATCTCTAAGTGCAAACAGAATCTGAGATGGAAAAGGATAGTGTACTTCCAAGTGTTCATGCTTTGCAGACAGGCTAAAACAATAAACAGAAGTGAGGATAATAATCCCTGAAAACACACTGAGCCTGCAACTATTGACCAAACTGTGCAGACTTTATCTACCAACCCAATTTTGTTCTTAATGTGTTCCCTGTTGCTTTACTTGTTTAGTTCTGTACATCTATGTTGTGGGGAAAGGTTTTAAAATGCAATGCAAACTGGATGGTTCTATCTTACTCTGGTTCTCTAAGGATTTTGGGCCCTTTTTGCAACTATTTTAGGTTATGCAGCAAATCTTAAGTTTCACAGAACTCATTTCACTTATTTGGTATCTATTAAGATTGTGTTAGATGATATGCAGTTTATTTTAGCTGACATATCTCTATACTTTTAAATCTTCATCTGTGTTTAAATGCCACCTGAGCTTACCTGTTTCACTGAAAATGTTAAATTTCTCATTGTCACCTCTGTGATATCTCATTTGTTGTGAATGGTGAAGTTGCATGTAAACCAGAGCCAGGAAAATATCCCCTGTAGTTCTGTGAGTGTTGCTGCATAAAGGGTTTCCAGGAGGTCACCAAATGTTCTCACGAGGAAACCACACAGCTACATTTAGGAAGGCTTTTAAATATTGTGTGTTCTGTAGTCATACCTTTAATGAACACTTCAGAATTTTCAATAGTCTTTTTTTTTTTAATAATTGCCTTCAGAAAGCTTCTGACTTAATACTTGTACCTCTAAGCTGGGTGCACTAAAGCCTTGGCCATTTGCAAAAGAAGATTGAGGTTTCAGGCACCAACACAAATACAACGGAAGCCTCAACGTCTTCTCTCACGGATGGAATCAGAATGAAAACCAACAACAGGGACTCAACTCCTTCCCTGTGTCAAAGGAATACTGGTTTGTTTTTTTTTTCTTATGACAGACTGTCAAGACAGTTCTCAGTGCTCTGCCCTCCCTAAAGGATCCCACAAGCATCCCCAGGTAACTGATCTGCTGCACAGCTCCGTCAGGTTTGCTCTGTGCTGGTTACTTGTTGCTATGCTTCAACTTAAGGAGCAGTTCCATCAAATTTTATTACTACCTGTAAGAGAGAAAATGGGATTTATGACTTTCTGCACAAATAGGATGTAGTCAGCTGTTACCTGTGTGGAGTCTCAAACTAATTTCCTCGTACTGTCAACACTTTCTTCGTCTTCACTCATCCTGTTTGAGTTATGTCAGCAGCATGAAAGCACCATGATAGCAGTTAGCTTGGGTTTGAGTGCTTGAATTGAATAAATAAAACTAAGACTATTCTGGATTAATACTTCAGGAGAGAGAATGATGTTTGTGAATAATCTTTAGCATGTCTAAGTTAGTAGTTTTAGAATTATCACTGTATTCTAGTCAGGTACTTTAAAACCACTTTGACCACTTTACTCACCAGGCTCGGAAATTTTTAGTCCCTGCAAGATCTTCCTGCCTGCTGACATTAATCCCATGATAGAATTCAACCTTTTTTCCAACCCCCCCCAACACTTTATATGGAAGTTAGGAAGTCATTTAGCAAGTAATTGAATAAGGAAATGTCAGGTTTTACATGCATTGTCAGCTGATTTTAGATGTACCAGCAACGTCTATCAAAGGTGATAGTGGATGGAAAAGGTATTTTGTTACAGAGAAGGGTTCTGTGGTGAGAGGATGTACTGCTGAAATTTCAATGTGTCTTTTAGGCTGTAGGAGAGACTCCAGTTTTTTTAAACTCTGGGGTGCTGCTGAACTTTGATACAACGAAGTACAGCTGTTACAACTTTCTTAAGGCTAAACAGAAAAAGAGAGAGTGGTTCTTTTGCACAGCATAATGGTCTGCTGATGATGTGGTTTTTTTCTTTAATGGGAAACTTGGAAAAAGCAAAACCAATTTTTTTGTCTCCAGTAGCTATCTGAGCACTTGCAAGAAAACATATCTTGTAGTAATACATAAACACTGTTTAAAAAACTACATTAGCCTTTCAAGAGAAAATAGCATTTGTAATTGTTATCTCTTACAGAGCATATGGAGAAACACAGCATCTTGCAGGATTATTGTGTTACATAACATATAAATGTGAATTTCTTTGTGATCTTTTGAACACAGAATATTACAGAAGTGTCAAAGGTGCTGCTGCCAGATAGCTTTTCCCAGCAGATAAATGCACCCTGATTGTACTTAAGCCTCAGCAGTAGCTAATAGCTCAGCACATCTGTGCGTGTATAACTCACTGTCACCAGGGGCTGGTCCTGGTGCACAAATCCCTGCTCTGGGGAGATCTGGGAGCCAAATCTGCAGACCAAGCCCCACGGTTCCCCTGTCAGCTCAGAAGGGGTGGCAGCTGAGCAGCAGCAGTGTGACAGAACGCGAGGAGCGACTGGAGGGTGCTGCTGACACCTCCCCTGGCAGTGTCTTTGGGGGTTGCTGGCTGGCACTGCTGAGGTTTCCCATTCCTGCTCCGTGATGGGAAGGGAACACATTCCAGCACTCGAGCTGTCCCAGCTCTCAGCTTGGCTCTCGGTGCTGTACCTGCCTGTGTTGGAGGTAACAGGCTCACTCCTACGAGAACATGGAGCAGATACTTTACTGTAGCTATTGTCAACTGCTACAGGGTTTGCCAGAGTCTGATTCTCCAAATCCAATTTTTTGATCCCATCTGGACTCTGTAACGAGTTCGTCTCGTCTGTTCTTCTCTCTTCTAGTGTGTGGCCTTGATTATAGTGAGAGCTGCTGTCTCCCAGTGTGACCCTTAGCAATTATTTCATATCCTCATCAGATGGACCAAGCAGAATCTGGGACCTATTTGAGAATGTGGGCAAAGCAGGAAATTGTCATCTTTAGCGAGCACCGTTTTTATTGTCTCCAGATTGAATTTTCAGATGAAATGTCTTTAAGGAAATTTTCATTTTCCCTATCTCTGGTTTTCTGAGCATTCCATAGTTGTTGTCACTGTATCTGTGTGAGTAGATCCACTGCCAAGAGGTGTGGGGCCCTATGGATATATAGGAGTGTTTTGAGAGGATGGGTGTTCATTGGAATGCTCTTTATAGATGTTTCTTCAGGGAGGAGTAAGGAACACTGTTTCTTTCACTAATTTCCCCTGCCACTTTCTAGGTTTCCACCCTAACAAAATCCATCTCTGTGCAGATTTTTGAATCTCGGTTCCCAGCCAAGATTGTCATGGCATTTACATCTGGAACTTGGAGCTGAGCTCTGAAAGTCTGTCAAGTTTCATGAACCAGCTTTGCAGACCTGTGAAGTTTTTCTTGGCTAACATGCGTTTTCTTCCATGTGAGAGAGAGAAGACTGTTTCCTCAAGCCTTTTTTTTTCTCCTCTTATATCAGACTGAAGAACTGAGTAAATGACAGATTTCAAAGTGATTTTTAAATGTCTTATTTCTTTACATTTATCTCTTTTTTGGATTTCATGTAGAGAGAGTTCTCTCTCAACTTTGCAATGCCTGTGTTAGGATGTTACTTTGCAGGAATTTTGTATGGAGAGTCTGAAGAAGCCTCAATGCAGTAATTAGGTGAAAGAGCCCATTTTAGGGAGACCATTGTGTATAAGAGCATTATACTTTTTTCCACAAAACTTTCCCAACTTCTAATGTTTTAATGGGGAAGTACTGGGGAAGAATGAAGACAAATAGAGGAAAACTTGAATGCCTAAGTATTAAATAAAATAGTAGAAATCTATGAAGATCTAAATCTCTGCTTAAGGAAGACCTCATCCAAATCATTTTATTAAAGTTAAATCTCATAATTGCTTCCTCCCTCATTCCTCCTAATAAATTATTTGCCTTTTATGAAGGCACTGGTGGGACTTCTTACTAGCAAGTTAAGCAAAACTTATTAAAAAAGCCTTTTTTTCCATTTTTCTGCTACTTAACAATATCTGTCTTTATCAGTGATTGAAGAGTTTTCCTTGAAATTTGTGCTGTATATTATTTCTTACAAATATTGGAAATAGTGAGAAGTGCAAAATAACTGTTCACCCGAGCATGGAGGGTTTGTTTATTCATTGAGTTACTTCATTAGAAGCTTTAGTGTTTCCTGGATGTATTGTGTGTGTGTTTCTTCAAATAAGCTTCAATCTTTAAAGTTACAGTGCACCCCAATTCCCATTTTGATCATGGTTTGAGTTTGCATTTTAAAATCCCTGGTCTGCTGTAAAACTCTGTGTGTCTGCGTGTTTAAAGTGCAATGTGTTTCAATATAGGATATTTTAGCCTGAAATTTCATTTAACAATTAGCATTTTCTAATGCTATTTTCTAACTGCAGGAGCCAGGCAGTCAGCCTGTCTGACTTGCAGCGACAATTTTCAAGACTAATGAAGCCAATTATAATGTCAGTGTAAAACAAATTTAAAGCAAAAAGTCTCTAGATCCTATATGAAAGTTAATAAACATTGATTACATTTTACCTTTTTTGTTTTAGTTATCCATATGCGTTTCTGTCTCTGAACTCTGATTTCTTTTGTGTTTTTGCTGGTTCCTACTGTAGAAATAGGCTAAAGGTTGCTTTGGCATTCAGTTAAAAAAAGGACATTGCCCCAAGTGCTTCTTCTGTCAATGACCAGATCATGTTGGCTGCAGAAGTTTATCATATAAAGGAATATTAGAATTTTAAAAGGAAATTTTAAAATAAAATAAAATCCAGCAAGGGGTTGTCTAACAAAGAGAATCATGAGGCATTAAGAAGTTAGATTAAGGAATACAAAATAAATTTTGGTTTACAGTATGAAATTCTAAAAGGTTTTACAAGAGAGAGCATTTTAGACCTAACAAATAACACTGATTCATGCCAGCTCAGGAAACTAAGGAGAACAAATCCCTCGAGTATTTCAAAGTGAGAGTTTTCAAGCAGGAATAGATTAAGTGTGATGTTAGAAATCAGAGTGCAAATGCACATGTGTTACCACTAATGCTCCCTGGGTTTTATTCAGTCATCAGAAGCCCTTTGCTCCCTTCTGCTGTGGGAATATTGAAATGCCAGATGCAGTGGAAAAGGAATAAATGGTAAAGTCAGTACTCAAGTTCACAGCAGTTCTGCCTTGATTTTATTTTGTTTGGTCACCGTGGGATTTCAAGACAGAACTGATAGGTTGAAGAAACAGCTGTGGTGTAAAGGCTTCTTTCAAACACTTGGGCTATTCAGTTTTTGTAACTGCTTTTCATGTGTCTTACCTAATGCCAGTTAACCTCAGTCAAAATAAATGTTTCAAAAAACACCAGTGAGTGATTCCACAGTGATAATCGAGCATTTAAACTTTTGCTCAAACATCACCACAGTGTACATTTGATGCACTGTAACATTCTCTCTATTAAAAAAGAAAGTTTAAGTGCAATGAAATTTGCTTTATCGTTGTTATAGAAAGCTCTGATTTGTGGTTACTGTGTGTACAGAAGTCAAATGCTCCAAATTCTCAATTCAATTCTGTTTCAGTGCTGAATACATCAGTACCAATGCATTTTTTTTATCATAACATTCATATCTCTTAGATTTTTTCATTTTCCAATATTTGCTATAAACTAATATTGACAGGTTCTGACATACTTATCTGAAGACTGTTTGAGAGGAAGATCTACTGAAAAACAGGAGTTGCAGTCCCTTTATTTACATGCAATTACTGGCACGAACAAAACCAGTCTTTGGTGTTCACACTCATTCCCACAACAGAAAACTCCGAGTTACACCAGATAAGGCTTCTTCCTGCTAAAGTACAAACACTATGGAAAGACAATCAAAGGGAAGCTGACAGCACTGCAGTAGCAATTCTCTAAAAGGCAAATCCCTCTTTCTGTATTTGTACCTTAAATAACAGTGAAATATCTCAAAAGAGGATGAGGCCATCTAGCACGACAGCAGCTTCCCATCTGAGTTGAAAATGTAAATGGAAAATAATCCCTAAGTTGTTTCCAGTAGTTTTTTGAGCTTGCTTTTGTCTCTGAAATCCCAACATATTGTTAGCTTGTCCTGTGTTTCACCTCTACTGATAAGGCTCCCTGTACAGAGAGTACTTTGTCTCTACCAAATTCCAGAAGTAGCTGTCAAAAAATATCTTTCCTCCAATAGAGGCATTTTAGAAAATTCACGTGGTCTGATCAAGAGGAAAGATATTGGTGAGTGTACTGGTAAATATCTCTTATGTTGCTCAATCAACTGTACAAATATTGAGAATCTGTGTGGTTAAAACGTGAAAATCTTAACCACAAATACAGTAGGGTTGCTTTTGCCTTTTTATTGTTTTGTTATGTTTTTGTTAAATGCAGCACAAATGTCCTGTTTGCATTAATCTTAAAATAGCATGAAAAACATCTCTGTCAGATGTGAAGCTAAAACCACCATAGACTGGCCGAGTGAGACAGAGAGCAAAGGAAATATTCCATTTGTTGCATCCAAATTTTGAGAAACATTTACAAAAAGCAAGCAAGATCTGATGTGGGTTTTTTTGTTTGTTTTTAAAGGAAGCTCATTCACACATTTGACCAAGGAGAACTCATTTTTTCTTAGTCTGATGGTCAATAATTTATACAGGATTTATCATTTGTTATTTGTGGCTTTCCAACACCTTTTCAGCTTAGTTTTCCAAGATAAGGGTATTCATTTAATTGTGTGTGTGTAAAAGAAAAGCTTCTAATAACTGCTAAAGCTATGAACTGATTTCAACAGAACTAGGCAGAGGAATAGAAACAGCTTGAGTTTGAGGTTCCTGCAGATCTCATTAAAATGGACATTTCTGTACAGGAAATCCTCTCTGGAAAGAGTGAGGGTAAGGTCAAAGCTTGAACTTGCAAATAGTTGGTCACCAGGCAGCCCCCAGGAGGAGGGATTTATGGTTGGGAAAACATTGAGTTGGTTTAAAAACGAAGCTTGAGATCAACCATAACCAAATCCCCAAAGAATAAAGGTTTGGCATGGGCTCCACAATCAGTACCAGTGGCCGATGGATCTAACCCTGTTCCTTCAGTAGGCAAAAAGCACCTAATCCAAATCCAACAGCTGAACAGCACTGACTTCCCATAGACTGAAGGCAACCTCGTGGTTACCAACTGCACTACTTTGTTTTAATAATTATTTTTTTATGGTTCAACTGATAGTATGATGTCACATTTTATATTGTTGGTTTTCCAGCAGGTGACCAGCAGTCAGCAATATTTCTAGTTAAGCTTTCAACTGCACCAACTGACAACTGCTCACTGCAACTGCATTTCCTCTTCTATTCCCACTGCCTGTGGAAGTCTGAAGGCAGTTTCAGAGGGATGGATTAGGATGGTTCCAAGGGAACACACAGCTCTGATGCAGAACAAAAGTCTGCCATTAGCAAGAGAGAAACACACAGGAACTCGAGTGTGTTTCCTCAAGAATCATCATGGAAGTAATGGTGGAATTGGGTCTGTATATGGCCAGGTATTGTTCAAATATAAACAGCAGGTTGATTTACCAAGATACGTGGATAATGTTATTTTTTACTTCAGTCAATATGAGGGGTTTTTATATATTTTTATTTTGTATATGTAGCATTAACAGTTACAGCTGAAAATTTGCATCAGTCCTTGGAAATGTTCTTCTCTGGGTGTGAAATGAAAGCCTGGGAACCCCACAGAGATCAGAGCCCATTTTGCCCAAGAGAGCAGCCCTGTGATTTACTGTTTGTCCAGACAGCAGGTGACAGTGGCAGGGGACTGAAATCTCCAAATGGTTGTCTGGAAATGCCACTTGCCCCAGTATCTGCTATGCATTTATAATAAAACATATACTTTAAAAGGCTCAGATTAATAATCTGTCTGTGTTGCTGAAGAAAATATGATTAACAGCGTAAGTAAGCAAATCCAAACTAATTCCACTTTAGCTGGCATTAGTAAATATGTGATAATTGAGCAGTGGGAACTCCAGTGACCCGTGTAGAAATCCAGAGCCCTTGATGTGTTGCACAGGCTGTGCTCACTTTGGACTGCTGTATCCTCACTGCACATGTTGCTTCTCCTTAAATTATGGCTTTAGAATATGACTGTTTCAGAGGAAATTAAAATAAACTCTGTCATGCAAGAAAATAATGGTAATTAAAGACAGCTCTGGAATAATAATTTGTAGGAGTATCAGAAGAAAATAAAATCAAACCAATAGTTAGAGGATCTAAATAAATTTAGTTGAATTTGAATGTAGTTTGATCAGCTTGTGGAAAATTTAAGCAATATGACTCATTTTTCCAGCAATAATGGACTGTTGGTCCAGGAAGTCCTTTTCACTCGTACTATTTTCATCCTATAATCCACTGGTCAGCTCTACAGGAATGTTGCTGAGGGGAAAAGTTGTTATGCAGTGCGGGTTTTGAGCTGTGTTGAAGTTATTCAGGAATAAGACATGATTAGAAATAAAATACAGAGGCTTCAAGAAGCCTTCAAAGGAGAAGGGGGAAAGAGATGCTTTCATTAACAAGAGTCAGCACAAAAAACCTGCCCTGCAACACGGGGCTGAACGTGGTAACTCATAAAATGTTAAGCACAGACTATCCCTGATCTTTCTGGATCCTGTTCTGTAAAACTCAGCTTGGCATAATAGGCCTGTGCTCAGAATTAAAGCTGAACCTGCCCTGCCCCTCGTGCTTGGCACCCTGCACTGACACCAAAGCAGGGGGTGATTTGTAATGCAGCAGATCTGGCTCATGAAATCATCACCCACATCATGGAGTGGGTGGGAAGATCACAAAGCATTTGCACTAATTTCTTTGGCGTTTATAATCGAAGGTGGATGGTAGTGTGAGCAGGGGGATTTTGTGAGTAGTAGTGGATCTTTTTATGGACTTAGGTGAATCAAAGATCGTTCTAAAGGTATTAAGGACATCCAAACCCCATCTCTAACAGTAGGATGTGGTAATTAACACTAACTTTCATTAATGGATGAACTTGCTGTGTGCAAGTGTTCTCTTGCAGTTGAGCACCACAAGACAGCAGTCCAAGCTGATGGAAGTTTTTGGGGTTTTTTCTGTGTGTGTTATGTCTTTTGTAAGTGTTCTTTTGATTGTTTTCTTGAGCTCTGATAACCACAGTGGAAATACAACATGCACATCTTTTCCGAATGCTCCAAATCTCTTCTGTGATTTGTACCAACGGTCTTAAACAGATCTGAGTGTTCTGCAATGTGTGGGAAGTAACTCTCCTTCTGGAACTCATAATCAAATAACTTGGAAAAAAAAAATAAATGTTCTTCCTATTTCTGTTTTATAACAAATTCATACTAGACATCAGGTCTCACTCCACAGATGAAAACAATGCACTCATAATTCAGCTAAGAAAAATAAAGTATGTTGGATCTCACTATCCATCTCCAGAGTAACTTAAACTTGCTGTTTGCGGTAAAGCTCAGTTTTTTAATGGCTTTTGTTTTGGTTGGAAGCCCACAGTACACTGTGGTGCTTCTGAGATTGCTTTCTAGAACAAGGCAAAATACAGTTATGTTGGTAATTAATTTAAAGTGTTTTTTTGCGTGCTTTGTATTTAGAACATTTTTTAAAAAGTGCCTTTAGATTATGGAAAAGTATTCCTCTTTGCATGGACAAAATCTCATCTGACAGCATTGAAATCTGGTCAAAACACAGTTTTCTCATAATAGCTGCCAAGTTCTTGTACCTTATTAGTTTAAAATATGGCCTCGTGATGGGATTGGAGAACACGGATGTCATTTTACAGCATGGATGGCACCAGCTATAAACTGGAATTCACTTCCATACTTAATACAAGGATTATAAGCAGTATTCTAAACACATGCACACAAACACCAGAAATATAGGGGAGAGGAGAAAAAGATCATTAAGGTTTTTCTACAAGGCATCCAGGGTTTATTTTAAATTCTTCAATATTATATCTATTACAATTAACTTGAACTTCTTTGAAGTTTTAAATAATTTGGCTATGGGTCATTAAGTTAACAATGTCACTGTGTTCTTGCTACCTCATTTACCTTAATTAGAGTGCACTTTTATAAACGATGGTAACACTGTGTAACAGGCTGGAGTTGATAGCCCCTGCCAAATGCTGGCTTTAAGACGGTTTTATTTTGCTGGCTGTATCCTTGCAGAATAATAATCTATATCAAGTTGTTCTTGTAACAAGCTCATCATTGCTTTGGGATTTCATTTATGAGAGATATGTACTACATAAATGTTTATATAGGAAAGAAATGAATGGATTGGGGTACCTGAAGGCTGTAGATTGGAGATGAAAATGAAGCTGGTACTATGGTGGATGTCTAAATTTTTTCCCTTGGGAGAAATTCTACATTCTTTCTAAAGGAAATTTCTGTCAGAAGAAGTCTGTTATGAGTAGAGCCACTTAAAATTAAACGACTTTGTTATTCTCACCTTTCTCATGATTAGAATGGATATATATGTATGAGTTTTTAGTATGGCTAGACAAGGTGCCTCTTTTTTTCTTCGTGTCTCTGCCAAAGACTGGGAAGATGAAAAAGGTATTTTGAAGTACCACAGTTATTCTTGTCACTTGTGGATGTTATGTTTATCAAAGACAGAGCACAGGTCAATGCTGGAGCTGATACTACTTTCATACAAAAACTTCTTTTCCTAAAACCATCCTTTTGTTTCTTCAGGGACCTTTTCCAGACAGCTGCTGTTTGGATTGCAGAAAGCTCTTCCTGAAAGCTGATCTAAATGGAATAATTCAATTCACTGATGTCAGTTGCATATGAAGGAAGCATGAATTATCAGTTCTTTGATTTCTTATGTTTTGAGTGCCCAGGCTGATGCCTCAATGATAAAGTAATGTTTAATCTGTCTCTACAAACATGGCTTACACAAGTTATTTCCACTGCTGTGGTTCCTGTTAGAAAGTTAATTTGTACAAAGACAATGAGAGAAAGTCCAGAAGATGGAGAGAGCATTGAGTTCAGTGTGATTTTATGTTAGCTTTAATACTTTTGGAGTCTCTGATACTTAAGAAAAACCCAGGGAGAGAGAATCTGCATAATTAAAATCCCATCCTGGTCAGACTGTGCTGATGCCCAGCACTGCTGTTCTAAATGCCCATTGCTCAAAGAGCATTGAGGGGATTAAAACATCCTCCTTCCATTGATTTTAAAAAAAACAACCAACAAACCAAAACACTCCAGAGTTCAGGTTAGAGGTTAGAGATAATTCAAAGATTAACCAATGCTTAAAAAAAAAGCACAAAGAAAAGTAGCATCCTTGAAGGATCACAAAAGTGCAATTCCTTTTTGTTGGCATTTCTGGTAGCACACTTTGTTGGGAGCTGTTGTCCAGTAACAGCAAACAGCCAACTCTGAGGGGTGTGATGCTGCTTCTCTGCCCCCGGTGTGTCTGGAAAGAGCACTGTTTTGAAAGGGAAGCAACGAGAAATTAATAAAGTGGACAAAACCTTTATAATACTTGCTTGTTGCGTAAGAAATATAAAATCAGATATGAATACAAAGGTATGACTTGCTAAAGCATGTTTGCAGTAGGTTTTTATTTAGTTAGATTATAGTAATCACTGGTGGTGCTTCATGACTAGGCAGAGATGACTAATTCACTTAAAATAAATAAAACTTGCTTTTCAAGCACAGAACAATACCTGGTTTATGATCCAGAATCCTCTCTCTACAGCTGGAATATGTACTTAGTGCTGCAAATAACTTGTCTAATTAACTCTAGGGGTTAGAGAACAGTGTCAAACAACTTTTATATGCATTAAGCTCCGAGGCTTCCCCTCTCAATTTCTTCACCAAAGAATGTTTATCCACTGAAGAACATCTCACTGCTGTTCCATGCAGGGACTGAGGGCCTCTGCTCAAAGGTGATACCAGGCCTGGAGGGCACATGGAATTTCGGCTCTTTGCACTGTCACTATAATTTCTTGGTCTTTTTAATATTCCTGTTGCACTATCAGGCTTATACGGGAACACTTGAGATGGAATGTTTACTTGGAGACTGAAGTGTTACTGTGAAAGATTGAGACCGCCTTTAAAATAAGTGTTGCTCACTGTGACTTAGAAAATCACTTTAGTAATAGTTTACATTATGTGGGTTTACATTATGTTGCATGAAATCCATGAAAAAAGGTTGCAAACTGAAATAAAAAGGAGAAAAAAACAACAGCTGCATCTCTCTCCCTTGATGAAGTGGCAGATGGTAATTATGTGGCAATGCCTCTTTGTACACTCAAAGCAAACAAACACTTCTGTACATATGGGAAGAAAATTTATGCCCTTACCTGTGACAGAATGAGTAAAGGAATATCTCTGTTTTGGGCATGTGCTCTGTCTTTGTCTGGTACTATCCTCCTTCAGCTGAGCGTATGGCAGGAGAGGTCACGGGTTCTGGCGGGCTGTGATGGGAAAGGAGGTGTGAATGCTGATCCATGGCTCCCTCCCACTTGTGCCGACCATCAATAAACCTGTTTAATATAGCTATACTAGTCTGCTGAAGAGGAAAAAAACCCACCCCAAAACAGAGAGGCAAATTGTGCTTTGTTCTATTGGTAGTATTCTCAGGAATATCAAATCCCCTTTGCTCCTACACCACTCTGTAGCTCACTTAAGCCTTGTATGTATCTGGAGAAAACATGTTCATTAAAACTGACACCTGAAACTGAATTCAAACCTATCTTTCAGAACATTGTAATGTTGGAAGCCACACAAGGACATATTAAAGGTATGAGACATGCAAAGTCATAGAGGAAGGAGTGAAATAGTGTTTTCCTTCTCAGCTCATGAACTTCTTTCTGGTTGACTTCTACCCTTTACCTTTGATCAGAGGCAGACCAACAGCATAGCAAAAATGAGTGTGCATCTGTACATGTAAGCAGTTATCTAACAGATGAGTTTCTTTCAAATATTATATTTTACTTGCTGTTTTTGTATTAATCCTTAGTGCTGTAGATTTAGGTTTAATTTTTGTGCTTCTCTACCAGATGAATGATGAGAAGGTAGACCTTGGAAGCAAAATTGTTTGAACTCTGTGCTCTAATGAACAGGTAGTGTTATATGTAATGTATTCAGAGATTTCAGCCCTTGTATGCAGGTATGGAATATCATGTTAGTTGTACATTTGCTAGCATACAGCATAGAAGATAAAATTACACACCACTCAGTTTTTACAGAAATAAGATTAGATGTCTACAAACCACCCTCTAGAGTAAATCAGATTACTGGCACTGTCTGGCCAAAAACCCATGAGAGAAGGCAGCTGAAACCCAACATGTCAGTGGTACATAATAATGCAGGGCCAGACAAAGTATCAGATTCCATACTTTGCCTGTAGTATGGCGAGGGAACTCAGCAAAATATGCCAACATATGCATATGTTTTAATCAGGTGAATAATGAAGGGAACTAGGAAATTATGCCTACCTTTCTGATTGTCATTTCCAGTTTTTCCCATCCCTTTGTTCATTGTGACTTCCTGAGTGTGAATGTGGCTTTATCTGGGAGAAGTTTGGAACCATGAAGCCTGCATTAAACAAGGTGAGGAAGGGGAAGCAGTGTTCAATAACTTTAGGAGTGCTACAGAATTCCTAAGAAATATCAGTCTGACTATAAGTTTATACTGTGATGGAGGAGAGGAGGACTCCTACTACATACTTGCTAAGCTAATTGAGAGCAGCTGTTTGCCAGTGAATAAAGACACATGTTCCTGTCATATCAGAAATTCTTTTACAAATTGAAGTCATGCTGTCTGTGGAATAAGTGTTTCCCTGTTTACTATACATCACGTCCACTTTGCCAGGAGTCAGACTATTACTGGGCCATTTAGTAGCTCTCTCTAAACAGTTCTTTGCCTTGGCTATCCTCTGGTGTGTGCTTAAGTAAATCAACTCCAAGCAGGAACCATAATATGCAGCCCTAATGAAGCAAAAGTCCAAATTAACTCTTTAGGAAAAACATCTATTTCTAGCAGCTCAGATGCTGCTGTTCCAGTAAGCTATAGGTGTATGCTTTCCAGAAGTGTTCTAGACTATTTCCCATAAAAGAGAATGAATATTTAGTGAATTTCTACTTTAATTATATTTAATTTTTAAATAATAAATTTCTGTAGGCACTACCTGTCTAGAATTTTAGTAGATAAAATGACTTTGAAGACTACTGGCAAGTAAAGCAGAATTAGTTTCTGTCTGTGATTGTCAGGAAATATCACAAAATCAGGAAATTGTCCCAGTTTTATACAAGGAAAAGCCTAATCCAGCCAGACATTGGATTTGGACACAGAATTCTTCAGGTTCAAGAAGCACTGGTTTTAGTTTTTAAGTTTCCCTGAATATAACAATCACCACAAGAAAGAACGGATTGAGTAATGAAGTTCTCTCCTGGGTTAGTTTCATACATGATGATCATTACTTTTTTTCCCCTAGTACTGTTACATTATCCATTTTATGTTAATCTAAAGAACACTCAGACTGATTGAAGATCACTTTTGCTGGCCCGAAGTTTAACATGTAGACACTTAAGAGTTCACAGTTTAAGTGACTGAATACATCAGTACAACGTGACAAAGAGGAGAAAAAGAAGCAGAAGCCTGACTTAAGCTAGACTTGATTCACAGGTAGGGGGAGGGTTTTGAGACTGATTACTGAAGAGTATCTTACTGAACAAAAAACTGGACCAGTTTGATCAAGCTGTTGGTTGTTACTATGTGAGTAAAACTAGATGAATTCATGGAGATTGGATTGAGAATCTTTGCAGTTACCAGTGAGACATACTAATTGTAACACTGAGATATTTTTCTCTTCTCAAGTTAACAACAAGTCTAACCCTGGCTGCCTGCTTTGTCCTCTACCATTAAGTTTTGATCTACAATGGACAACGAAAATGTGGATACAGTGATGAAAATAATATCCTCATTTGTGAAAAATACTGTGCAATGTATCACAATTCTGGTATTTCTGTTGATGTTTTCAAATAGTGACTATTGGCAGCACCAGCATTTATGTTCCATTTTAAGATGCTTTCATTGCAGTTGAGGTATTACATTTACTGTTTAGTGAAATGAGGAATGTGATAACATTTCCCTATACTAAAATGCCCTGGGAATTAATTTGCTTTTCTTTTTCCTCCTGGTAATGGCCAAAAGTGAATGGGAATTTCCAGAAGCCTATGTTAAAACATAAAGAGAATGAGGATGTGTCAGTGTTTGTGCTGACATGGACCTTCAATACTATGCAATGACCTTAGACTTTAGAAGCTCCTTTAATTTCTCCATGGGGAGCGTTTGACTGATTCCTGCATGCTTTTAATTGCAATCTAATTTATCATTTGCTACAGGCCTTGAAACCATTTCATCACACTCTGGCACGGAATGGTTTCTACTTTAAATGAGATCCATGATCAGCCAAACTGCTGACTTAACAACTGATGCCAGGAATCCGAGGGGTTTTAAGATGATGGCTGAGGGGCTCTTGTGTGTTGAATGTTCCCACCCTGTCACTGAATGTCCCTCAGAGAGTCCCTATGAAGAGGGACAGTGATAACTAAAAAAAAAAAATCGTGCCTGCATATCCAGTGCTGTACAAGACAGGGGAAAACATTTCCACAACCTTCTTCTGTTTTGTCGAGAAAATGACACAATTTGTGTCTTGTGGCTGAGATGTGGTGACAAAAGCCATATTCAACTATGACACACTTTCCTTAGCACAGGCAGTGTGACAGCTGTGCGCTGGTGGAAGATGGGCATCCTTGTGCTGCAGGGAATGCTGGCTGGCTAAGCAGTGCAGGGATTGTGTAGTTCACCAGGATGTGTCCTCTTTTCTTCTCTTGGATTTGATTAGTGAACCTCAGACTAGAGGTGCTTAGAAAACTGGAATTCCGGAAGTTGAAGCATGTTTTGCCAAAAATTTTCCATGAGATTCTTCTTGAATGATCATTCTGCTTGAATTTTTTTTTTTTTTTATGAGGACATCTTGAAAAAATGTTTCTTCCCTCATCCTATATTCAGATGCTTTTTCATCCTTTGCACAAATAGGGTGAAGCCTTGCCTGAGACACTGATGTTAAGGATTTATTCTGAGAGTAAGGGGTTGAGGTCACAACATTTTTTGACTTTGAGTAAGTGGCTTCCAAACAAGGAAACATTGCTCAATCAATAAACTAGTTCTGTATGCAAAGAATAAAATCCTAGCTGGGTTGTCTGTTTCTCTAAAGTGTGGAAAACACTGAGGAAAAGGTTACCTGATTAAAGTGTTTCCCCTTGCAGAGGTCTGAGTTGCTTATGTAAATTTACTTTCATCAGGTCCAATGACAAACCAATAATTCATAATAAACATATTTTGAAATGGAAATGGAATATATTTCATTGAAAGGGCTGTGGGAGCTCAGGTCATCAATCACTTCTCCCACAATTTTAATTTTAAGCTGTCTGCCTAACAAGAAACATTATAGTGCAGTTGCATATTAAACAGTGCTCAGGGAGGGGAAGAGGAATGTGCGTTTCTAAAGTCCACTGAAGCTGTTCAGTTTTATTTCCATTGCTTGGTCATTACGAGTGGCTTATAGGAGTCAGTTCAAACTCCATGCCTTGCAAATTAGAAAATAAGAATAACTCCCCAACAGCAATGCTAATGTATGTTTCCCCTTCACTTGGAATTTTGGAATGGATTTGGTGGAGTTTAGTTTCTTGCCTTACGTCACAGCAGAGTTGTTCTGACTTTTTAAATAACTGCTGCACAAGAGATGGATCACAGTTGGACTGTCTGGCTTATGAATTACTGTGTTGTGAAACTAATTCTGTATAGCATTTGGTCCCAGCATGGGAAGCAAGAGTGACACAAGTGATCCAAGCAGGGGCTGTGTCTTTTTTTACATTTTAAGAATAACTCCAGTATTATGATATCATTAACTTTCAAGTCAAGGTTAGAAGAGTCTTTTCGGCTTTGCAACATGTAAAATAGCTTTTCCTACTTTTTGTGCTACATCCATAGGAATATTTAGATTGCTTTAGTTCTTTTTTTATCCTCCTTTTTTTGTTAATAGTCTAATTCTTTATTTCAGGTAAAATTGTGTTTTCCTCTTGAGGAGGAAGAACATTCATTAAAACTAACTTTTATCTTGAGAGAAATTAGTCTCCTATTTCTGTCTTCACAATCAAGAGATTATTTGATGTACTGATTCTGAAGGGATTAAATCAGTCTCTGAATAACATTACGAAGTCTTCTCCTTAGCCTCCTCCTTGCATATTTTTCTCCAAGTACAATTGTGATCTTTTGAAGCAAGCCCTTCACTTTTCTTTTTTCTCCAAACATGGGGAGCCTTGTGCTGTCATACTTTAGCACCACAGAAGGGAAGACAGCTGGAGAGAGTATGTGCTTTACAATGGAAATGGGCTTTTTTTTTTTTTTTCCTTCCTCTCATTGGGTTTTCTGCAGTCGTCCTTTTCCTGTCCCTTGTCTGATTTTAATAATAAGATTTAATAGGGATGCAAAATTTGTGGTAACAAAGATGGGCATTAATCATGCGTTTTCCATTTTCTAATAGCCTCAGATTAGGTCTGGGCAGCTCTCTAGACCTAATTAATTATCTCATGGCTATCCAGCCCGTGATGCTGTTGGTGCTCTCTGACTTCTGCACGATGATATGGTGTCATTAGACCAGCTTTGATCCCAGGGCGCAGACTCTGCTCCTGACATTCCTGATCAAGGGCCCACAAACCTCACTCTGCCAACTCTAACATTACTCCAAAAAAAAGCTGTAGACAAGATTTAACACCCCTAAGGTGTATATAAACCATTCTTCAGAAGAAATGTCACTCTGATAAACACGCACGTGCAGGGGCACACAGTGGGTGTGCATCAAACGTTGAACGTGAACATTTCTGCTTCTGCCTTTTAACTTTTTGGAGTGTAAACCTCTGCCCAGTACAAGGCAAGGTGCTGCCCAGCTCCTTTTGGAGGGTTAAAATCCAAGCATGGAGCCAGCAGAGATAATGGCACGTGGCTGCACTGCCTTGGCACTGGCACTGCTGCTCCTCCTGGCTGCTGCATTGCACTTTAAAGGCTGCCAAGCTCAGCACTGGGCTCCCCTTCTGCCTAAGGGGGGTTTTCCCTGCTTATGTTACAAGCTCCAGCTGTTGAACATAGAATTTTCATTTTAATACAAATAGAACATTTTTATGTACTTTCAGTTTTAGAGATTACCACTTGAATATTTACTCTATTTATGATTAATTTTCTTTGCATAGATTTCAGGGAAAGACTGTTTTCCCCCTGAATCAACGAGCCCATCAATGCAACTCATTTACACTTCTAATAAAGCTGACCATAAAATCCTATCCATGAAACAATCAATGTTTGATACAGCCAACATTTCTTACAGGTAAAATATCACCTTCCACAGTAAGATCTAAAGGGTTTATATGGAACTGTATAGCTGTATAAATTATGTTTTCTTCCTTTGTTTTCATCGCTGTTAACTTCTTTAATTTGCTTTATGTACTCCTATGATGAATGTAAATTTACACAAAGAAAATAAAAGTGGAAAGATCAAAAAGGCCCTTGTCTAGTTTAAAGTTTAACCACATTTTTTGGCGGCTTAGTACTGCGAGTTCTGTTTTGCTTATCAGTTCTTTTTGGTACTGATCAAGCCTTAAGTCTTGCCCAATGAAAAAAATCCATCCAAATCCTTGCAATCTATCCAAAACAAAACCTTGACACTAAGCCCTACTTTATCAGTGCCTGGAGGGTCTTTTCTCTCAAGCAGCATGGAAATTTTTTTCTGCTTCTGCAACAGAGTATTCTTATACTTTGTCTGACATCTCATCTTTGACAATGAGATGACAGCATGCATAACAACAATTTGAAAATTCTCTCTTATCCAATTCACACTGAAGTCGCTGGGAACCCAAATCTAAGGGTTTGAACTGTGGTTCCCTTAAGTCTTAATGCCTTTGGACTATGAGCTGTGTAATGTTATTTTAGAGATGATAGCAAACATCTCTGCCACCAGCAGGAGGTTGTGGGGTGATGGGGGTCACTCTTCTCTCAGGTAACAAGTGATAAATCAAGAGGAAAGGGCCTCAAGTTGCACCAGGGGGAGTTTAGATTGGAGCTGAGGAAAAATTTCTTCGTGGAAAGGGTTGTCAGTCCCTGCCCAGGGCAGTGATGGAGTCACCACCCCCAAAGGTGTTTAAAAGGCGTGTGGATGTGGCCCTTTGGGCCATGGTTTGGTGGTGGAGCAGGCAGTGCTGGTTAATAGTTGGATTTGATAGTCTCAAACATGCTCTCCAACTTCCAGCACAGACTCTATGACCCTGTAAGTGCCAGCTTGCAGTGGTGGCCAAAAAGAGCCTCAGGAAGCAACTTTTCTAATACAAAAAGTAGAACAAAACTAGGCAAGGACTGATAACTGCTTTTAGCCCTGGTTCCTGATTTGAAACGTGCGTAGGACCACAGAAATGCTTGTGCCGTGTCCTTTCCAAGAAGCTCCAAGGGCATCGCTCCCTTCCACAGAGCACTTGTGATCTACATGTAAGAAAGGGCTTCACCATTAAATAGAACATAAAATCAGAAGCAGAGGTTAGGAAAAGACCTGATGAGACAAATACCTAAGGCTTGCAGTTGAGCCTGTATTAATAATTTGAATTGGCTGTGGCAGAGGTGGGTTCCTCCCTCCTCTCTTCCCAGCAGTGTCAGAGGAGCTGAGGGATGTTCAGCTTCCCCTGGCTGTTTCCAGCAGGGACATCTTTGTACAGTTGGTTAGGGTGTCATGCCATGAGCAGTAGCTGAGGGATGGCCATAAATACAAGGCTGACTTTGGAGCTGATTGCACTTATTCCTGACCATAATTCTCCACCAGTTGTCTCCACTGTAGTTGGAAATATCCTGGTGAACACACACTGCAGTCTGCAACAGGACCATGTTTTATTCCATCAGTGGAGAGTCTCAGAGCTTTATTTGAAAGAAGGTAACATTCAAATAAATTCTCCTCACCATTTCTGGAACTTTTGCTTAAAAATTATCAGTCTTTCTACAGAATTTTCAAAACAACACTTCAAATTAGAATTAGCATTGCAGTGTCTACCTGCACTGAAATTTAGCCCTGAGCCAAAGTACAAGTCAGTGATTTAGTGCATTAGATTCTGGGAAAAGAAATTCAATTTCAGCTTTCTAAAATGAATTTTTCCCTTGTGAATAGTTCTTCTTATGTGGTTAGTAAACATATTTTGTGGAAGTGTTAACTTCCTCTTGCTGATTTTGTATTTTTAAATCTATTTACTAATCTGATATGTGACTGTGGGTCTGGGGGAAGCAGATGAAACCATTTTGCCAGATCATGCAGTTCTGTGAAAACTCTGTTTTACTGAAATTGTTTCAGGGAAGGGAGAAGAAGGTTTTTTTTTTTTTTTTTTGTAATTTAGCTTAAGAAATCACTTTCTCTGTATAATTTTTAAGAAGGAATATGGATTTCTACAAGAAAAAAATATTTTAATCGTACTGAAAAATGTTTATTTGTTTGTGTGAACCCTGTCCACCAGGGTTCAGTGTCAAGACCCGATTTTAAATCTTAGAATCATCTTTATTCTTTAGTTTGGTGGGGGATTTTTGTATAGTTTCAGTGCCTCTACCTTTGAGTCTGGTATCATTTACAGAGAGATGACAATGAATATATGTTACATTTTACCATTTTTAAGCTGTTGCTTCAATTTTCGAAATTTTTTTTCGATGATTTTTTAACACAATTTGAGCAATGGTCAATTCATTTGGGACTTAATGGTGCTTTGTGAGAATTCCAGAAGAGAGTGGCAGCATTCCAGTCCAGTACCTGGTTACACAGGGAATCCCACTGACTTTGGTAAGGTTTTTCATGCCTGGGTGCACCATTTCACCACGGGGCTCTTGCTCTGCCTTTGGTCTCACTACTGGTGCCACTCTGCCAGTGGTGGTTGTTTGCTGGTTGCAGTTTATGCCTCATGCATAAAATGGTATTTCTACAGTAGAAATGTAAAATTATATTAAGCTAATGAGCTGTGACGAAATATAACGTTTACTGTTTGCTGCTGGCTTTCTGGAAGGACTTATCCACTATCAATTAAAAAAAAAAAAGCAGGATAGGTGTAAGACACAGAAATGTATGTAGAATTGGACTTGCATTGTATTGCTGCAAAGCTATTACCTTTATTTTAATGTACGCTCGTATTTATTTTTCTTCATTAGTAGTAACCCAGCCGCATTATTGAATTGAAGGATGATTGCCTTCTATTAAAAAACTTAGCAGAGTGCTAACATCAAACGTGGAGCAATCTCTCAGGCTGGTAGCTTGGGAGCTGCACCTTTCTTAGCAGCAGATAAGCCTCATTCCTTGTAAAAACAATAACAAGGAGAGACCCTGTCTGCAGGAGCGATCACCGCTGGATTCTGCAGTCACAGACAACAAAGCTGTACCACAGGAATGAATCACTGCCAAACCCTGAGGGCTTTAGGGCATTTTGCTCTACACAGGAGAGTTTTACAGCATCCAGAAGATGAAAAATAACCTTCTGAGGAGATGTGATACGCTGTAATGGCAAAGAGGTTTGTATCTTATCCAGGGTTTTCCAAGTGCACGAGTGTCCTCGCTGCCTTCCTGTGATTAGGGAGAGCTTTGATGTCAATTTGCAAGGTGAAGATGGGCATGTGCACGTGTTCTCTTAAGAGACACGTACTGTTCTGCATTTATTCACCAAGATCAAATACGCTAAACGTCACTTAGCATTATTCCTGAACTTTGATCACCAGGAAATTTATTTAATTGGTTTGTTCTGATCCTGACAGAGCATCTAGTTATTGTTATCTGAGTGTCTGTTCTGTCATTCCCTGTGCACTTGTTTACTTGTAGTCTGAGGAAAAGAACATGTCTGTATTCCCAAATCCATGGAGACCAGAAGAGTAACAGCACTTCTGCATCAAGGGGACTGAACTAGGTGTGAGAAGTTGGTTTTGGTTTGGGTTTCAACATCAGCCACTTTTGAGAATGTCTGTAGAGATAAAATCTTCCCTGTAATGTTCTTTTTCCTTCCCTGAATGAAGACATCGAAAAATTTTAAAGTGTTAAGTGTTGGCGTGACTCAGACATGATTAATAAACTCTCATCCTCCTCCTCAAAAAACTCCTAGCAAACAAATAAACAAAAATTAAAATCAAAAGCTCTTTAAAAATCAAAGCATGGAGAGGAGAGAAAAAATAGTAGAATTTACTTACCCAATTCAAAAATCTGAAGTTTCTCTCAAAAACTGTAAATATGTATGTTTTTACCTTCTCCAGTCTTAAATATAGGCATTGTAAATGTTTTTAAACATCCAGAAAAGAGCAAGAAAAATTGCATTTTAAAAATTTTATGCTGACAGACCTTGACTGATTTCCTCATTGAAGATGCTGGGATGGGTACAATGGGCTTTAGATACTCAGCTAAATAATCAGACTCTGCCTTGACCCAACCTCAGTTATTTTTGAGGCCTCACTTTTACTGGAACTCAGCCACAGAATGCCTTTGGGAAAAGTCTCACACATCATCACTTCACTACTCTTTGTAGTCCGGGGTACAAACTAAGACTCAGGAGATGATGTCTAAAATACTATGGTTGTTTGCAGCACTTAATATTAGCTAAGAACAACTTATAGCTGGTTTTAGTGGCCTAAATAACAGGCAGATAGTTCAAACATTATTTCCAATCCAAGCATATTCATTTCCAATCCATACCTATTATACAGGCATAACTGTGGAAAATGATGAAGACTTCAGTGGGCGCCTTTCATAAAAATTAGCAGAGAAACAGACTGAATTGCAAAGGAGAAAATTAAATTCTGGTGATTTTGTATGCAGTGAAGTCTCCAAGGCTGCAGATGAACAAGCTCTTTTGGGTAGTCTAATGCTGTGCCAAAAGGACTACACAGAGTGTAAGGAATGAGCAAAAAAGCGCCATATGAGTTTCAGTATAGATAAATTTAATGTAATGAATCTGGAAAAAAAAAATCTTATCTAAACCTGATAAAATGCTGACAGATTTCAGAAAGCAGAACTTAAGAGTCGCTGCTAACAGTTCCTGAAATCGCTGGCTCAGTGAATACCTGTTCTCAAAAAAAGTCTTTGGCATTATCAGGAAAAGTATTGAGAAAGAGATAAAGGCTATTTAAAACCTTGTGCTCCTATCTCAAGTGTTCTAAGAAGGACACAGTAAAGCTGGGTTATAGAAGATCACAGATAAAATAATCCAGAGGATGGAGGAAGTCTCTTTGTAGGTAAAGGCTAACAAGGTGGAAATCCTCCAGTTTGGAGAGTAGAAGGTTGCAATGGGGAAAATTGAGGATTATGGAATCATAAAGCCAGGGAGTAAAGTAAATATAGAATGTTTACTCAACAAATCTTCGTGCTAGAACTAGAGGCACTAATTAAAACTGGCAAGACACCAATTTGAAATAGAATCATAGAATGGCCTCTGTTGGAAGTGGCCTTAAGGATCATCTTGTTCCGCCCTCTGCTATGGGCACCTTCCACTGTGCAAGGCTGTCTGTGTGCTCCCAAAGGGCTTCTCCTCCTGCCTCTCTTGCTCCCTGAGGTGGGTGAGTTTGGGGCATTTCCTGCAGTCCAGGTCAGACACGCTGGGGACGTTTCAGACGAAGCCACTGGGTGCCTGTTCCTGTCACCAGCTCCTTCTCCCAGCGTCACTCAGGCCAGAGGATGCCATGTGTTCAGCCATGTCTGCTATAATTGCTTACAGTAACAAATGGCCACATACCAGGAAGAACAGAAATACCAATTTAATTTCACTTAATGTGGTTATAGGAGGCTATTGGTTTTATCTTTAATATTAAATTCTGGTTTAGTGTGGAGCAGTCTAGGACCAGGCTCAGATAACAGAAACGTCAAAGGCACTAAATTAAGCTCTGATTCCCATGATTATTATTTATGGACTTGTAAGATTTTCTGCATCTAGCCACTTGTTTCCACTTTTTTACTCTCAAAGATTATTTTTATGGTTTTCAAACTTGATGTGTCATATCTTTATTTTCTTTTATATCCCTGTGTGTCTGAATGTTCAAATACCATATTGCTAAATGACGTAAACTCATTTATATCTGTTGTATCTGGTGGGTTGCAGGAAAGGCAGACCTACATTTAAATTATTTCAAAGTAGTCAAAGAGATAGAAAGGAAGATGCTATGCTTTGTGTAGTTAGATCAGCTAGTTTCAGATACTGTTTCTTACCAGTTATTGCTATTTTTCTCTTCCGACCCTTTTCTTTTTTCCCCATTTTTCATTTCTAGGTGCATTCATTTATGTTGGCTTATCCTGAGGCCTGTTTTCTTGCTTTCCTTTTTGATCAAGTGTGTTTCTGTTAAGTTCAAGCACTTGCACGGGTACCCACTGCAGAGATGGACGCTACTGGCACCAGGAACACAGAGTGAGGTACAGAACAGACAAAAACTCTTTGCTGTTATGTTAAAAATTCCAGTAATCTTTTTGGACACCTCATATATCCATTGTTCCAGCAATTTTAAGAACACAAAAAAGTCGGTAAAGCAATGGAGTGGAATTTCTCAAGGTTGTCTGGGGAGGATCTTATTGGATGCTCATCAAATCCTAAGAAAAGTCTTTATACCACGGAAATGAATGGCAGTGGCTGTATTCTCTGGCTTTTTGAGATTCTGAAAGGAATATGCAATTTCACATGTATATGTTTATGCATCTTGGCAATTTATTAAACAGTGACTTGATCACCAGTACTTTGCGATGTTCAGGTGGAGCATTTAATTCACAAATTGCAGTTGAATGTTTTCTTCTCTCAATATGTTTTCTTCTAAATCCCTGCAGTATGTATGCACCAAACTCTTAACACACCTTTATTATCTATGGAGCTTCACTGAAATGGTTTAGTTAAAATACAGCTTTTTTCAGCAGTCAAAGCTTCATAGTGAAGTGGCTATGTAGTAGCCATATTAAATCATTATTTATTAGCAATACTAAGTCATCCACCTGCTAATATTCTGCGTTCTGAGGGATTACAGTAGAAGCTTCTTGGGTCTGTGAGTTGTTTTATGTGATCAATGTGATTGCTGCTAATGGTTTGTGATTTAAGTGATTACTGGGCACGAAGAACAGTTTTGTAATTTGTTCTCCCCAGTGAATAATCTTTGGTTTCCTGGATACATTTTTTCTGTTTATCAGTTGGTTAGCTTCGGGTAAATGAAAGAGAGGAGTACATCAAAGTACAGCTCAGGCTGTACTAGGCAGGCTTGGTTTCCTCTCTGCACAGGGAAGTGTATTTTCCTTTTGGAGCTTTGCTCTGTAGCACAGGGCTTCTTTGAAATATTGCATTTGACACAAATGGTGGGAAACTTCTGAATTTATTAAAGAAACCCAGCACACCAAAGAGCTGCAATAGTGAGACTTGTGGGCTATTTATGGCACGGTTCCTAATTTGGCCCAGTGTGATTGTTATCTTCATAGACATGTGATGGGGAAAAGGCATTGTTACCTTTACCCAGCTGTAGTTATTATCTACTAACTGGACTTGTGAAAGAGTGGACTATACAAAATGCATGATAGTGCTGCCTGATACAAAGGGGCTCAGCAAACTGTTGGAATAGTTCTGCTGCTTCGGAGTGCCGAGGCTGTGATGAGCTATTCAGGTTGTTTGAAATAAGCACTGACAAAAGCTCTACGGCTCACTTCGCTCTGGATTCTGTCTATTTAAAAAAACCTCTCCTATTTAAAAAAAAAAAGAAATACTACTTGTTTCCAAGGAGTGGGGTTTTTTTCTGCCTATCCCATTGCTAAGTACACTTTAGGCCACTCTGTTCCGTGGCCATGTCACACAGAGAAAAAAGGAGCGTTCTTGTGTGTTTTAAAAACTTTCTGAAAAACAGACTTTTTAAACATAATCCTCCATTTTACACTTTCAGGTGTGAGAAGTGGGATTTATTTATTGTTGAAATAAAGTTCTTGATATAGTAGTTTGCAGCCTTAGAAGGCTTCAAATATGATTTTTTGTCATGATAAACAGCTCTGGCACGAGAAGCAGCAAATCAGAGCTAGCTTCTCCCTCACATGCAAGAAAGTCATCAGCTAACATTTATAAGTTATGAAATTTTGTTGAATCTGAAATTTGGACAGTGACTTCTGCAAATACAGTTACAGATGTACCCACTTGCACTTTTCTAATCGTAACACTGGTCATGTCAGCTATACTGTCAGAGGAGGACTAAACAAACCCTTCTGGTCAAGAAGACCTTATCTTTCACCAAGATTAAACTTGTATGAAATTTATCCTAGCATATGGAAAACCAGCACAATCTTTAAAGCCTCTAGAGCATACTGTACCAAAGTAAGATCCTGAGTCACTACACAAGCCTCTTGACTGAATTTTCAATTCCAAGGTAGATGAGAGAAAGTCTTAGATGGCATCACCCACAACAAAATACCCTGTTTATGATTAAAGTTTCCTATAGGGATAGTTTACCTATTTTGGACCCTCAGTTCCAGGTAAAAGTGGAGAAAACAAAGAAAAAAAAAAACCCCTCACCTCTTTCTCACGCTAGAAATTAGATTTTGAAATTCTGTTTTTTCAACATTCTGATGTTTCCTTTTTATTTCTTTTACAAGCAGTGTTTTGTTCTTGTAAATATCTTTAAGAAAGTAGATTTAGGTAAATATTGTCCCTCTTACGCTTAATGTAGCCAGACTCATCCGTTCCTTGACAGTATTGGTCCTGATAGACTCTCACGTTTAGAGGTCTTTTTAGGCTGTGACACATGAGGATAGGCAGTGCCCTCACTTCTTGCTTACCCTCGTAATCAGGATTTTGTAATCAGCCACACATTATGCAAGGAAGAGAATGATTAAAGCATCACCTCAAATATGATGCCAGAGTAAGTTAATTTCCTGGGCTGGAAAACTTTCTTTATTGGATGAATGTACCTTGATAGCTTAAGGCTGAATTCAGAGATACTCCAAAAAAAGCTTCATTTTAAGTTAGTGAAATTACTGAAATTGCAGGTTGGCAGATTTAATTCTGCTGCGTGGTTATCTGAGGACATGGTGTCACACATACCTTGGCATTTAATATGGAACTCTCTGGGCTGACCATGATCAAGCAGAGGGTGATACCAGAGGCCCCAGGGCTATAAATGACTCAAGGGTGTAGTCAAAGAGTGGTTGTTAAGGGAAAACAACCTGGAGAGGAGGATATAACCAGTTTTAGAGGTAACAAAGCAAATGGGAAAAGCATCCAGCAGAGAAAAATCAGACATTATGTGGAACCTTGTTGCTCTCCAGGTCACTGCCCAGCCTGTGCTGCTGCATGAGGCTGTTCCATCCGAGATCCAAGACTTTGCCCTCACCCGTGCTGAACTTCATGAGCTTCCCAAGAAGCCTGATTCCCCAGCCTGTTCAAATCCATCTGAATAAGCAGTCCCCTCCATTTACCGCCTTCCCCAGCTGGGTACAACCCTGATGTGCTGCAGTGAGTGATTTAAATGAATACCCAGTCGGCCACACTGATTTTTGTATGACACCTACTAATTTTCTGCAAGCAATTTCTTTTTCTCTGTGGGCAGCTCCCGATGAAATAAGAAAATACCTTGATTGTGTTCTGCTAGTTTTGATCCCATGGTTTAAATTCATGCCTTGAGTTATTCCAACCCAAAGTTCATATATAAACAAGCCCTAGGGAGTTCTGCTTCATTCCAGAAGGCTCTTATGGTTCCCTGGCAGCTCCTGTAACACACCAGTGCAGTATAACCGAGTGAAGGGGGATAAAGATGACTTGTAACAGTGGGAGAGTTCGACTTCCAGGGATGCCTCACAAGGAGCTATCAGGAAGAAGGATGTCAGACAGCTGGCTGCAGTCTGAGCGTGTAGTGGCCACGGGAGGAGAAATTGGAAGGTAAAATGTCTCTGTGCAGTAGTTGCACTCAAGTGACTTTTAAAATGAGTCTTGGAGTTTTTATTTCCACTTTAAGTAGAAAGAAGTGCTTGCCTTGCTGCCTTACAGAGTGACTGGAAGGACTTTTTGAAAGTCCAGCATGTCTTTTTTCAGGTTCCTCTCAAATTCTAAGCTTAATGCCAATTATATTTTGCAAAGGTATTAATTTATGACCAGAAAGCTGTTTTAGATTAAAAGCATTTTGGTAGTGGTATGAAAAGCAATTATAATATATTTTATTTGTCACCTGATAAATGAAGTCTCACTTTAGGGCAGAAGGAGAGAAGAGATATTTTAAGTCTGTTTTCTGTAGTGCTCTCAGCATTTCTAATTGCGTAAGAGTTACTCAAAATACATACCCAATGCTATTATTTATTTCTTATTTGCATTTTTTCCTCATTCTTCTATTAGCTGTTGCTACCATATGCCCATATATTCTCCTAACTTATGTGCACATTAGTCTTTCTGTAGGATTTTAGGGAAGTTCTTGGCAGGAAATCTTTTGCCAACCCACCCTAGGAAAGCATGATGCAGTCAAGACCGAGCAGCACATTCAGAAGCGTAAACCAAAGTTGTTTCCTTTATGAAAGGCAGCAAGATGTTTGTTTGAGCCCTTGCAACTCAGAATTAATTCTAAAGATAATTCCTAATGAGTTTATGTGTTTATTGGATTTGTGATTTCTAAATTTATTCTGAATTTATCTTTTTATCTTATAATGGTTTTTATCAAGAACAAAAGGATCTTAAACTTAGTGTTTAAGTTAATACAATAGAAATTAATTATTGACTTGATCTTCAAAATTACATAGGCAATCTATCAATAAGTCTCTTGTTGCAAAAATAAATAAATCACAGGAAATCCATAAATCTATACAGAAAATATAAAGTGATTAATAGATTACAAATGTTCTACCCGATGTTTATTTCTTTGAATCAGTTAAATAACAAATCAAAGAAAATATCTGTTGCAAAGTCATTGAAAAATGGAAACAAAATTAAATAGTGTGAAAGAAGTGGAGAAAGTGTGATTAACATTATCAATACAGAAGCTTCAAACAAGAGATTAAAAAATCATTTTAACATATGCTTAAAATTAGTACTCAAAGAATATTTATGGAAGACAAAATGTATTTTCTCTTCCAATAGAAAAGTAATTTGTTTATAAATTTCCACCAGCAATAATGTTATTCAGTGCACTGTCACAAGATACCTGGAATGAAGGTGCTAAAGCTGCCATCAACAAAATTGCAAAACTGCCTCCGGATTGTTGACAAACGCCCTTTGACTCAAACATTGATGTTATCTTTTGACATAAGGATTTTGAGCACTTAAGAGCCTGACTATGATGCTCATACTCAAAATTTAGGAGTAGTCGTTCTGAAAAAATGTTTTCACCTTTTTATCTTATTTAAAAGCACATTTCGTTTTAAGCTTTCTCTGGCTTGATGGTTTTATGTATCCAGGCCAAAACCAACAGAAATGTAGTTCATTTTTACCCTTATGAATTCATTATGTCAATGCAATTTTTTAGTGAAGAACTCATTGAAATAATAGAGTGTGTAACAGTTGAATAATTTTAAACAATCTTTCATAAAAGCTGTAGATAAAAAAAAAATTACATCAGAAATGTTACGATAGATATGAGATAAAAACAAAACTTCCACATTTTTTCTTTCAAAATTAGAAACAGTTTTATGATTTGATCTGTCCTACTGATAACATTTGGAAAACCATTCTGCCAAGAAGCTTAGTGGTTCTTTCCTAGTGTGCTTCATTAATATATTGTAGGAGTCATTTTTATTTCTACTTTGAGAGTCTTGTATACAAACTTTTTGAGTATAAATAATATTTGTTATTTTGTTGATAACAAAGCACATTTAAAACCCAATCTTTTCAGGAACTCAAGGTGAGAAGGTCACCAAGGTTCAGGAATATTTTTATATATATATACACACACATCTATCTATCTTTTACTGATACTGAGAGCACTTGTGTCACCACTTCTGAGGTTGCTGTGCTGATGGTGCTGAGAGGCCCCAGCTGAGAGCAGAACCCCATCGTGCCAGGCATTGTACAACTGTAGAGTAAAAAATAAGCAGCTGAGAAGAACATCAGCAGAAACACTTTATAAGCAGTAGGACAGTAAACATATTTATTTATTAGCAAAGTATCCTAGTGGTTATAAAGTAGTTTTCTCAATGCCTGTTTCAGTGGTTTACTTCTGTGCATATTAACCTGTATCCTCATGTCTTTGAAATGTGGATGCCTTGGTCTCAAAACATGCTTAATATTGAAGTAAGGTTTTTGTTAAAGAAAATCTGTTTCAACATCTGTTTATTACATATCTGCTTGAATTAATGTTGGTCATAAGTGTGTGTAGTAATAAGTGGTGTAAAGGAATACAGTTAAAGTTCATTTATTGGATAGCCAGAGAGAGCTTTAATGAAAAGTGTTTGATAATGGTGATTATATAAAGAAGTTTCTAGGGCATGTAGTCTTTAAAGGTATTCACAGCATGCAAAAAAAAAAAAAGAGTAATTAAACATTACATTACACCAAAGAATGAGTCTATGCTGAGTTTAATAGTTTTGAGATACTAAACACTCACATGATTTGTAGTACCTTGAGGACTTGTAACGAACTCTGCTTGCCTGCTTGTTTGTTGGAGTGTTTGAATTTGAATGAATGTCTTCTAATAAAAACCCGGGAGAAAAAAAAGTTTGAGCCTTCCAATATTTCCCTGGAATCCTGAAAAAGACTCTGGAGATTCGAGTGGCTCTTTCATAACAATACCCTAAAACAGTAGATATGTTTCCTATTTCCCATAAGTGGGAGCCTGTCAACAACTATTTCCATTCCAGCACTTTTCTTATATCAAATTCAAACTATTCATGCTTGAAATCAAGCGGCTACATAGTTGGAACAGCTTGGAATAAACTGATTGTCAGGTTTTTTTTTTTTTTCTAACTAGAATAACTGGGTCCTGTAAATCAGAGAGTAACAGAGTTGTGAGAATCCCAGTTTCTGCTTATAAAAATAGGTATTTGTATAATATTAGACAATAATTACACAGACACATAATGGATATAGCCCAAACTGTGCTACAGTCAGCAGATCTTGCTTGCTTGTATCAATACCTAACTTGGATGTTTACTTTCAGGCTACATCAAAATGACATTTTCTGTAGATGACTCATCTCCACCACCCCAATATTTTAATTCTAACGTGACCAGAAAGAAAAAATTTGATATATATCAACTTAGCAATTAATTTATTAGTGTTATGTGAGGACATGAGATACTGACTTCTACCTAATCATCATTTCTGTGGACTGCATTAAATGTAGGGTTTCTGTTTTGTACAAAGCTCAGGACCACCAGCCAGGGACCACTTGATTTTGTGTGTTTGACTCTTTGCAATTCCATGTATTGATGCATATCCATCAGTTTTATATAATATTTATTTTGTGTATGGATGCAGCAAACTTGTGTGTGTTATAAATCATTCCCATTGAATGAAATTCTATCTTCAGCCAAGGCAGAAGCTTTTTGCCTCTTGAAAAAACTGAATTCTGCTGTTTGTTTTAGCCTACATTTTTAATGCTTGATTTTTAAAATTTTTCTCATCTCTCCTTGATGTTCACAAGGGATAAAAGGCTATTTTGAATGGGAGCTCAAAGTACAGAAGTGGATTCTGTTGCAGTCTTTGT
This sequence comes from Ptilonorhynchus violaceus, assembly GCA_013397565.1. Lineage (NCBI taxonomy): Eukaryota > Metazoa > Chordata > Aves > Passeriformes > Ptilonorhynchidae > Ptilonorhynchus > Ptilonorhynchus violaceus. The sequence continues at coordinate 1,785,905 of VZRJ01004868.1, read as the reverse complement.
TACTAGTTACTATTTTGACTAGTGATGAGAAATTTTCTGGGTCATAAAATGTCCTTCACATCAGCATCCTTTGTTGTAAAATGAAGCTAATCCTGCTTTGAAAAATCCTGGAAGAAAAATTCCGTCCTTTAGAGCGTGTGTGGAGTTCCTCTGGCACTCTAAGTCATCATTAAAAAAAATACTTACGTTTCTAAGAGCAGTTCTCTCCATTTATGCTGTCAGGTCTTCAGATTGTAACCGTTAATTTTTTGAGATCTCACGTGATTATCCTTTTAGCAAATTATTCTGTGAATTTAAGTGTGTTTGACATATGAAATAAATACATATACATAATTGATGCTATTTTGAGCAAATGCATTTATGTCCACGTGCTGAGCGCAATGTGTGTAGTGCAAAGCCCACCTGTGTTAGGAAGGAAATGGGATAAAGTAACATTCTTAGATGTAAAAAACCAGTAAAGTTGATTTACACATAATTTAATCAGACTGAAGGCAGGATTAATAAAAGTACAGAAAATAAAGTTTGCTCCACAGATATATTTACTTGTAAGGTAATTTTACTACAGCAAACAGCAGGGAAAGGCCTGGAAATTTAAAATCCCCCAGCATAAGAGGGATGTGGAGCTGCTGGAGCAAGTCCAGAGGAGGCCACGAAGATGCTCGGAAGCCTGGAGCACCTCTGTTCCAGAGTCAGGCTGGGAGAGCTTGGAGTGTTCACCTGGAGAAAGAAGGCTCCAAGGAGGTCTTAGAGCCTCTTCCAGTGCCTGAAGGGGCACCAGCAGAGCTGGAGGGGGACTTGGGACAAGGGATGGAGTGATAGGATGAAGGAGAATGGCTTTAAACTGACAGGAGGTTGATTTGGATTAGACATCAGAAAGAAATTCTCCCGTGTGAAGGTGGGGAGGCCCCGGCACAGGTTACCCATAGGAATTGTGGCTTCTCCATCCCTGGAAGTGTTCAAGAACAGCTTGGAGAGGGCTTGGAGCAACCCAGGATAGGGGCATGTGTCCCTGCCCATAGCAGGGGGTTGGAATAAAATGTCCTTTAATGTCCCTTCCATGGATTCTACAAAATGAGATTGATATCTTTACATGTTGTTATTTAAGTGAAATTTGTCAGGATACACGACAATGATCTGACTGCAGTTTGCAGCTCCTAGACTAAGGAAACCGGAGATCCACTTTTGCACTGCTTAGAAGTGTTAAGAATCTCGCCATTAGCAACTCAGCAATTTGCACATTAGACAAATAATTTGCAGTGCTCTGACTGAATCACAGAAGGACAGTGACCTTACACATGTTCATGCTGCTCTGGTGTTGCATTTTATCTTCACATGAGCAGATTTTTCTCGTTGAAGTGTTAAAATACATTCTCAGAAAAGAAACTGTATAAATGTCCCTAGGATGAGGATAATTTCAGTTTCAGATGTGCTCATGTCTTCTTTATAAGTGAGTAAATTTAATTGGAAGAAGAGACAAACCTAATAGTTTAACTAGAAGCACTCATAATATTATTACTTTTTAAAAGGCACTGCTGTAATGAGGTGGCTTTAAATTACTGAGTGGATAGATTGGGAAGCTTGCTCGTTTTAATGGCCAAAGAGCAATATGCTTAACTTCATTTGATGGCCAGGATGTACTGCAATGTTTGACTGAAACACCTGAAGGAAAAACTTTTATATTTCCTGTGACGTTGGTCTCATAAGAAGCCAGCCCATACTGTCTGGCACTTGCTGCATGTCTGTGTCCAAAAGTTTTGTATCACAAAAATGTCTGAATTTAACCACTAACTGAAGAAAAAGAGGACATAGAACCATCTTCTTTTTGAATGTTTTTACTTTCTCATGCTTTTTTTCCTATGGGATTTCTTATAAACATTGGAAATGAGTTGAATCATAAAATCTTTTGTGAATCAAGTAGAGGATGAATTTTTCTACTGTCTGTGTGATTAGTGCCTTTCTTACTTACAGTCCCTCGCTCATGTTTTTCAATGATAATCTGCACTGCTTTTGGTTTATGCTCATCTCTAGTGAGAAAAGAAAAGATAATATCTTATTATTGATGGTAGAATACTGAATTCAATTGTTTTCCATTATTTACACAGGTTTCCATTTTCCATTAGGTTTTTTTAATGGTTGTCACCACGAAGCAGCTACCTAAATTTTAATCTGTGTATTCAAACAGACCTTTTTCATAAGGTTCACTCTGTACACCTCAATTCCTTTGTTAATTTTTCCTTTAGAAATTAAAGCTGGTGTAAGGTCTTTTGAAGAGGATTTTCTCACCAATGAGTGGCAAAATGATGAAATTGAGCATTCACCGAGGTGGGTTGTCTAAATAGCAGTTCATCTTCTTGATTCAGATGAGGAGTATGAATCAGGATCTGAATGCATTTTCTGTAATGAAAACTTTCTTAGTGCCCCATCTTTCTGGTGATTGCTGTTGCATGGCTCAGCTTGTGTGACCCATGTGAAGACAGGCATAGCGATGGCATAATCCAGGTGTTTTTAAGCATTTTTGGGTGTTGGGAAGAAGAAGAGGTTGACAAACAGCCTTTGTCAGGGCAAAAAGGAGCTTACCTGGTAAAAAGTGTGGCTGCAAATTTGTGTGCAGTGAAACTAAAAAGATCTTTGATCCTTTGCAGATTTATCTTATGGGACGGCCAGAGGAGTTGCAGAAAACTGTAAGTTAAATATATGACCACAAGTCATGACCAAAGTAATTTCGCACAGTCAGAATTGGAGATATTACATCCTAATCCACACCCAAACTGTTATTTGCCCTCTTTTTGTATTGGTGTAATGGAACAGTTACTGTATATTCTGTTCATGCTGTAAGAGGAGTAGTGCTGATTAACTAAGGACAAATTGTTTATTATTTGGTATTTTGCGTAAATACGCTGCAGCCATAAACAGTGTAAAATAAACCTTTAAAAATATTTTCCCTATTATAACATGACTTGTCCTGCAGCTCTATGATGTGCACATCTTTGCCCCCTCAGATCTTCACGGGTACAGGAAAAATTCAGCGTATCCATATACCAGTGGTGGGGAGAGAGGAACATTAAACAGAACTTCAGAGGCAGATCCCAATGTTAATTCTCATGAAAACCTTCCTGTTCCGGATGTTTTCTACCTTGAGCTGTCATTCCTGGAGAAATCAGACTAAAATTATGTGCTGTAAGATGGAGCAGCAGCCTTCCTGTCAAAGCTGGTTATACCGTACAGGGCTTGCTGCTTTGACTACCACATCACCACTTTTCTGGGAGAAAGCTATTGAGAGAAATGAGCATTTTCCTGAAGTGCAAGGTTAATACAAACTGACCCACATTCAAGTTCTGCTGTGCTTATCGTTTGAGATGTTTGTCAGAGAGGTGAGACACAGGAAGTAAGACCAGAAGTAGGCAGAGCTTGTTACCAAAATACGTAACATGTCCAGCATTTTAAAAATGTCATTTGTCCAACATACAGCTGCAGTATTCACATGTATAAACAAATAAATTGGATTGCCTGAGGTCTTCTGAATTTTGCTGCCTCCCCTCCCCTTCTCTTTTCTATTTCATTTATTTATTTATTTGCAAGACCATGTAGTGACAGGATGAGGGAAAATGCTTCTGACTGCAAGAGAGCAGGTTTAGATTAGATATTAGAAAAAATTCTTTCTTTTGAGGATGGGGGGGCCCTGGCATAGATTGCCCAGGGAAGCTGTGGCTGCCTCATCCTTGGAAGTGTCCAAGGCCAGGTTGGATGGAGCTTGGGATAGTGGAAGGTGTCCCTGCCCATGGAATGGGATGAGTTTCAAGGACCCTTCCAATCTAAACCACTCGTTCTATGAATCTGTGATTCCAACCACTCTTTTGACCTCAAGTATTTGATTTGGTCAATGAATGCAAAACACAATGTGCAGGTGGATGAACTGATTGTCAGATTTTTGCATAAATTAAAATTTTCTGGACCCAGTGTAACATCTTTCATTTACATCAAGGTAAAACTTCAGATTTTGCACTTCCTTTCCTACTGAAAACTTTTTGCATCTCTTAGGGTGACTTCCACACCAATCAGGTGTTAGGTGTCAGTCTCCTTTTACTCTTAAGAAAATGAAATGTTTGAAGATCATTGGCTTGTGTGGGTAAAATTAAATTGTTTCATTATTTTCCCCAAAGAATAATATGTTAAACTCACAGCAGCATAGCTTGACTATAGCCTGTGGGTCCTGACCGACATTTTTTACTCTACAGAGCATGAAATGTCTTGCTATATATGATACAAAGTCACTGCATGGCCAGAAATTACATTAAATTGCATGGCTCTGGTATTCTGGATTAAAAAGTGACTTAGAGTTAGATCCAGCTAATCATTATAGTAAGTAAAGAGTTGATATAATGTAAAATGAACTCAAGATTTCTTTTTAGTTTCCTTTCTTTCTATCTCATTGCTTTTCCTTTTTTTTTTTAACTTGATAGGTCCTTTTTTTTTTTTTTAATTAACAAACTTGATATCTCAGTATTTAAATTATTTTAATAAATAAAATATAGAAAACTCTAGTTGTTTCTGCACTTCCAGTGATCCAGTGATGATAATGATTTCAAACCCAACTTGGACAAACATAAATTATATTCAGAGTTTTGGTGTCTTGGAAAGTCAAAACTTTTGTGCCTATTTTCCACCACTGTAAATAAATAGTTCTATTTCCATAAGTCAGTTGAATACAAGTAATTTTGGTTGTACAGTAAATTAAGACTTCAATTTTTTAAAACATTTTTTTGTTTGGTTTTTTTTGGTTTTTTTTTTAATTTTTTTTTTCCCCCATGACAGACTTTTCTACTATAACTGGGTTCAGTCTCTTACCAGTGAGATTATCTACTCTAGGTCAGGTTAACGTGGTCTGGTCAAGAAGTTTAAAACTGTAAACCCAATGATATTTCCTTGAGCTACACTTCAGGCTCTTGAACTCTGCCATAATCCTTGAAGCTATTTCTGTTTTCTGAAGAGTTTTCCACAGGAGCACAGAGGTTACTTTTTCTTGCCCTTCTCTGCATACTGGAATTGAGAGAAAAATAAGCTTAAAGCAATAAATTCAAGAGCCATGAGAAATCTTGACGTGTATTTTGTGATTCCTTTACTGAAATGCTTGCCATTTTTGATCCCTTATCTTTAAATGGAGCCATTCGAAGGTGTGAGTGTAAATCCTCATGAGTGTAGTCCTTGGTCTGTGACAAAAGTGTCACAGTTATAAATGTGGCTGTTGTGCAAGGAGTGACTTAGAGCACAGCCCTGGCACTAAACTTACTGAGTACTTCAAATCGTGTGATGTTTGATGTGGTTCATAATGATAGTTAAAATACAGGCAGGGGGGAAAGACAAAGCAAAGAATTCTAAGCCTGATTAAAATAAAAAATATTTTTAATATGATCTTGGAGAATGTTTTCATAAATTGACTAAAGGGATGAGAACTCCAACAGTTGCTGTTGATTTGTTAAATTATAAAACAGTGACAAAATTTCTTAAGGAATTGTGAAAAAAACCAAATAGGTAAGGTGAAAGAAATATCACCCGGTTTGGTTTTGTTACCTTGAACCTTTAATGTCATAGACAATGTCAGAGCAGTCATTGGGCTTCTCAGAACCAGGCCAGAAACAGAGGTTGGTTCAAGTTGTGTAACTTTATCTTAGGCCACAATCCCACCTTAGAGAATTCCTGACAGATTTCCCATGTATTATTGTCTTTCCTTTCTAAGCCTTGATGAGGATGGAGAGGACAGCACAACAGTCTTCCACGGAGCATTTATTTTCCTCTATTTCTCCTGGCAGGCGGAACATAAAAGCAAATGTTTTCTTTGTGAAGGGGTGTGTGTATTCCTCTTCTGAGTCTCAACATCTTCTGCTGGGGTTGTGTAAAGGCATGTTGGGGATCTGGGGATTTGACAAAGCCCTGAAGGAAACTTCTGAATTGAGTGGGATGTCTTTATCTATATCACATTTTGAAGCTAGGAGAATATAGACTGTCCTTCAGAATTCTGCCTGGAGTGCTAAACTGGCTCTATCTCAGCATCTCATGATCAATAGAGTTGTCCTCTTTTCCCCAGTGTAAACATGTTTTGTGCATTAATTAAGTGCATAAGGTCAGCTGATCTTAAAATCATATTCTTATGATGTGTGAGAAAACAATAGCACTCAATTTTGATTGATTTCTTCTATGTATTCGGACAGATCTTTAACTTCTCTGGGTTGGCTTTGCTCCACTGAATTCATCAGAACTGCTTTGATTTACATAATGCTGTTACCTCAGCAGCTTTATTTTTTTTTATCTTGACTCTTATTTGCAGGGGGTTTTTTTTGTTGAAGGGTTCATTGTGCTGGCACAAAGCAGCTTTACCAGAGGGTGATATTTATTTATGGTACACGTGCTTTGTACATGCAGTTGCATTCCATAAGTCCACAGACTCAGGAGTGGAAGCCTCATTGAAGTCCATGGCATTTATGTTTCTAATCATTTGGGAACTGTAACAAAACATTATTTAAAGAACAAGAAAAAAAGGCATTAATTTACAATAAAACCAAACCACGTTTTTTGGTCTCTAATATAAATTACAGAGTCGTGTGACAAGCAGGTATCAAGACCATGATGCTCTTGTTGACAGCATCAAATTTAAGAGTTCAATTGCCATAGGATGGTCAAGTAGCTCCTCTTAATGCCAGAATTAAGCTGTATCTGCTTTGAGCTAAAGAAGGAACAGTTGAAAATATGTCAGGGCATTCAACTATAAATCTAAAAACTGAACAGTAATTTAGAAGCTGTATAAGGTACATGCATATCCTGTATGTTTGTGCCAAAGAAATGCTATAGACATAAGTAAAGTTCAAGAGCCTTGGAGCCCTTACAAGAGGTCTTGCAGAGATTTTCAATGCACTCTGCAATCAATATTCATATGTAGATTTCCTTCAAACTTATCCGCTTTACCATTCAAATAAGAAAAAAAAAAAAGAAATTGAAAAATGTCACTGAATGAGAGTTTTGAATTGTAGCTGTGTATAACTGGATGTGAATTTGCTTCATTTTTCAGACTCTTCCTCTGAAAATTATTACTTCTAATAATACAATCAGGTTTTGTGAAATGACCATAACATTGATCTCTGTTATCACTTTCTATCTCAAATATGAATTTCTGATGCATAAATAAGAGCAAAGTGAATAATAAATAAATAATGCTTCCACCAAATAGGTTGCAAGCACAATTTTGTGAAATTATTTCACCATATTAAAATACCAAAGAACTCCTGCTTTGCCTAGAGCTAATTCTCTTGAGCAGCAATTTGCTAGAGAAGCTAAAGGGCGCTATGAAATTTTACAAGAATGATGAGTTCTTACAAAAATCAGGAAGATAGATAACATGATCTCATTTGTAAATGTGGCTTTTATTTTAAAGCCACCGATAGATAACGAGAGTCTATTTTGTCTGATAAAACTTTCTCCGAGATATAGAGCAATAAAAGCTACAAATGCCAGATGTGGACTGAGAGACAACGTGTGACAGAGCATGTTGTAATTCATGCGAGGGCTTAGAATATAAATCTGCAAAATGCACAACTTTGGGCCTTCAGAGGGAGTTGAAGGTGTTCACAAAGACATTCAACACTTCAGGAGAGAAGGCCCTTACACTCATTTTAAAATTATGAATTATTTTTCAAGCAAAGATACTCTTTTGCAAATTGTAGCCACATAAAAGATCTGAAAGTAGCCAGGGATGTTTTGTTGACAGAATGGTTTGAATCATTTGACAGAATATTTTTCTTTTATCAACAGAATCAAATTAGGGCTTCAACCAAATTAATTTTGTTTTGTATGTAAGTCCCGCCTGACAGGATATATTCAAAGAAAGAGAAAAACACTCTGGATATAAAAAATGTGTCAATTAGAAGACAGGAGCATGAAGTCTCCATAACAAATTGTTCACTAAAGGGTAAGAAGTGAGTTTCCAGCATAGAAAGCTTCGTTAAAGATTCTTCTTGTTTTGAAAAAAATTATTTCCTTTTTTTTTTTTTTTAATTGAGAAATTTTGACAGTTTTGTCAACAACAAAAATCTTTGCTGTTCCTAGTTTCAAGTACTTTTTCCCAATATTTATGAAGGCAAAATTCTAGGGAGGATCCTGAAGAAAAGATAGATATTTTGATCATTGCTTCAATTGTAAGCAGAGCCATTTCTTTGTGCTTCTTTTCACTCTGAGATTAAAAAAAATGAAGCAGCTCTGTAGGCAGTAGATACTTTGTAGGCAAAAACACAACTGCGTATTAAAATCTATTTTATCTAACTGGTTAAAATACTTCAGAAAGAAACTGGAATTGACAGTCAGCTTATACCAGGATGAATCACCGAGACATTTGCTGGCCTTGCAGATTAGAGCATTCATATATCAGTGAAGACATTGAACAACCTTTGTAAACGGATGGAGACTGGTGCTGGTATAAACTGCATTTGTTTTATGCCACATGAAAATGTTGGAGGATGAGTATTGGATCTGCAGCATTCAATTAACTCAAATTTCTAAGGAAGCTTAGAGAAGTGCTATTATTAATATTTCATTATTGTTATTACTACTTCATTATGTGAGAGCCAGTCTCTTGCTCCCTCTCCTCCAGACACTCTGTGGCCTCTCCTCTTTTCTGGATAATGTGTGTTGCTTATCCAGGTACAGGAACCTCTGCTGAGGCCACTTGGAGTTCAGAGCAGGGATCAAGGTAGAACCACCACTTCGAAATCTTCTGGTTGAGATAAACCAGTGGTCCCATCTTTTTTGGCTGTCTCTTGTGTATTTTGGAAAGATGACATTCATTTACCTAATGAATTATATTCCATGTTGAGTTTGCCCTCTGTGGAAATAAATCAGCATTTGCAGCATTCTGGCATTAAAATTTATTAGTGCTTTGGTGTAGTGTTTTACAGTCTCTGCTGTTTGTTTCTGAGGCTTTAAATACCCAATGATGTGATGAATGGGTGTTGTCCATCACAGGCTCACACAAGTGAATTTTTGTGAACAAGTTTTTTCGCTCCACCACCCTTGGAAACAAACATGTAGATCTCATCAGTGAAATTAATTGGAGTTTTGATCGTACGTGATATCAAAATAAATTTGTATTTTCTAAACAGGTCCTCCTCACGCAGGACACAGAGGTGAGCACTTGCTCTGGTATTGGCTTAACAACAAAGTAAAAGAGCAAATTATTCATTTTATGTATTCAGATACATAATTCCAATTTCTGATGTAAATTCATATTTTGCATCCACTCATTTGTTGGGGCAAAAACCCAGAAACAAATGAGTGGGATCTGAAGTGGCCACAGCATCAGAGCAGCAAGTGAGAGTTTAGAAGTATTGCCTTGAAGTAGTAAGGCAAATGTTTGAACTGCAGATCCATGCAGCCAGCCCAGACATAACATAAGCTGCTCTCAGTTAATTACACTTCTAATTTTAAACTTAATATCATTGATGGTATCCTTTATTCTAAATTCAGTAGCTGGGCTCTGGTTTGTGATACTTACACGTGTCTCAGTGGAACAAGAGATAGTTTCACAGTACATCCAGGTGTTTCATCTTTGTGCCACTAATTGCTAGCATTTATTCTGTGTTACTGGTGTTTTTTTCTTTTCCTATTACATGAGGGTGATGAATATTTTGACCCTGATGATGATAATGAACTATTAGATAAATGCATCAACAAGCAAATTTCTCTCATTATTTTCTCATGCATTGATACATGAGAAGCAATGTAGGAAGATGCTGTAAGAGTCATTGTATATTATGAGTTAATTAACAGCAAAACCAGATTCAGAATTTCTCAAGTTAAAGGTTCTTTCAGCTGAAAGAAAACCAGACTACTCCTTCCAAAATTAGGACTTTGAACCATATGCTCAAATAATTGCATTTTTGAATGGACACAGTCTCTGGAATTGCAGAAATTAGTTGTCTCAAATAGTTTAAATCAGTGTTTTTTCATAGACTCTGGTATTATGTTGCTGATTTGGAGTATGAGAAGAAGTTTCTATAATCAGATAACCAATATTATGCAGTAATTTATTTTTTTTTCTGAGCTAGGTAACTGTAGGGGAAAGACACCTGGAAGAACTTCCATTGGGGAAAAAAAAAGGTTTCCCACAGCTGCAAAATGAAACCAATCATAAGTACTACTATAAAATTTCCTATTTTTATGTGCCAATAATCTGTGATGATTGTTTATGCAGTGAGGCTGAAGGAGCCTCTTGAAGACAGTACCCACTTTCAGAGATGTGTGGTAGAGCTTCAGGCCAGGCAAACTCTGTGGTTCAGTTTTCATAAAGCCTGATCCTGGCACCCTTTTTCCTTCAAACAAACAAATGCCTGTTTTGAGCAACATTTCTATTTATATTTAAAATTAACAATTAATTTTGTAGCAGAGAGTGTTTATTAAGACTTTGAGCTTGAATAAGTTTGTAATGTTGGCTTCTCACATTTTACTTTAGAATTAAACTCTGAAAACAAGTAATAGGTGTATTGTATAAGCCACAGTAAATGGACCAAATCATATTTAAAAAATAGTATGCCTGGCTCATGGACAGATTTCTGAAGAGTTTTATCACAAGCTTTCTTTATCATTCCCGTTGTCAGCCTTTTCCCCACTTGTCTGCTACATTAGGAGAAGTGCAGGTGAGCTTTCCTAAGATTTTAAATGTTGATTCACACCTTCCAACTTGTAATACCATTTTCCTCAAAATTATTAATTTTGTGTATTTCCTGGCATATTCCACTTACTGTAATTGCTTATGAAGTATTTATCTTTACCTGTAGTAAAGCATAAAACTTAATCCCTTGACATTGAATTAAATCCCTCTATTCTTCTTACATTAGGCCATACTTGTGATTGGTGAAGCATCAGGATATTCTTTGTAGCATTTCTGGCCTCTGGTTTGTATGGTCTGCTGAACTATTGACCATATTCATTTTAACATGTTATATGCATTAGAAAATCAATGTGGCAGAGCAGATGGAAGCTTTTAAACTGATATGACCTCTGTGACCAAAATGTTTCGTTTTGAGATCTTCTGCACTGAACTAAAAGAAAATGTACAAATAGTGGACAACCTTCTCTTATGCAAATTCTTATTTTTATGTACTTATTTATATTTTTAGTATTTATTTTACTTTTTAGCAAGAAATATACATTTATATTGTATTAACTATTAGAAAAGTCTTTATTTGCTTTGTTTGGTTAGAGTCTCGGGAGGAGAATGATTTGTGCATTACTCACAGAAATAACTTGGTGTTTTTACTAGGTAACGTCACAATTTGGCACTGAACAAACCTTCTTGCTGACATTATGGGGTTTGAACCACACCTATGGGTTGGACTACAAAGCTTTGTCAGCACTGATTTTTCTAATGCACACGCCGTGTTCACCAGATCAGTGTTTAGCAGATCAGCCCAGACCAAGAGCAGAGAACACGGAGCTGCTCCGCGCAGAGCTGGCTGAGAGAGGAGATCTGCAGCGGAAAAGCTGCAGGTGAAGGGAGGGAAGGACGTGCCAACACCAACAGGAGAAGAAAGGAGGGATCGGAGGTGCTGATTGACCCTGCCAAGGAACAGAGTGGTGTTCAGGAGCTGCTCCGTGCAGTTTGCAGGGATTAAGGGGGTTCTTCCTTGGGCTCTCGGTGTCAGGCTGCTGCCCCAGAGTGTTCAGACGAGGTTCAAAACCCTTTTACCAGATCATGCAGTTGGCAGTGGGTGTGGTGAGGTCTCGTTCCTCCCTACCCCAGGAATGATGTGTCTCCATGGGTCGCTGTTTTGAGTGCTGGGGGTACACTTATGGGGTGTTTGAGGACTAAATACAGAAGCCCCAGAATTAGCAAACTGTGCATAACTTTGCATAGGTGTTTCATGCCAGCCAGCTATGTCCTGGTTTAGACAAGGATGCTGCGAATTTGCCACTGGAACCATATATAATATATTTTCTATGGCCTGAGTAGAACATCAGGGAAGAAAGTAAGAAATTACTTTGATTTATTATGAAAGTTCTTCTGTTTCCATTTTGGCAGACTGTCAAACATAGCTTTGTAGTTTTTCATCAATAATTATTTAAAATCTTAATGAAAATGTCTATATCGTCTGTTTGTAAAAGGTGAAAGGAAAGAATAACCAAAAGTACCCAACTGAGCAGGTGCCCAACTGAAATAGAGGCCTGTTCCCTATTCACAAGTGAATATAGATATTAACCTCACAAATTATATAACTACAGATAAATTTACTGATTTGAGTAAGAAAGGATACATGGTTTTGAATGCTGGTATGTGAAACTGGTGCACACTTGAACTCCCCAGTAATTTTTGAAGTGGCAGCACACTCAGGGCTGAGGGACAGAAGTAGGCCAATGCCCCTTTTTAAATAGATTGAGAAATGTTATTTAATAAAATAAATTAGGTCAATTGCTACTCTGCTTAGTAACATTATAAAAATAAACACAAGAAGACATTTTGAAATTGAACTAGTTAATAATATCATCCTATTAGAATTTGCGTTATAACCAAATTAAATTAGTTTAATGGGGAAATGTAATAATATTTTGTAGATTTTTTCCTGTTAAGTTAACTTTGTATATTTTAATGAATACCTTAATTAGGTACCTTTATTGATGCAGACATTTCAGAAATAAAATTTGCTTCTATATTCTCCTTCACACACCAGCATCTATTAAAATAAAAGTAGTCCTGTAATGACTAAAGGGCAATTATTTTGAAAACTTCCTGTGCCTGCTGAGGGAGCTTGGATGTGATGGTTCATCTGTCTGTAGGCAGGGATATCATGGCTTCTGTGGGCATGTAGCTGTACTGCTTATTTGGTGTTAATTAATGTGATTGAAAGTTCGTTAAGCATATTGCCAATGGTCTGTTACACCGTATATGCAGCGTGTGTATGCGTGTGTATACTCTTAAAATAAGATTAAAACCTTTTGTAGTCGGTTGTTTTAATCAGTGGTGATGGTATATTGGCTGTAGAATATGAGAGTATGAAATGATCACAATCTGTGAAGGGAGAACCGATTGACTGACTGAGAAATCTGAACACATTCTGTCAAAAAAAAGCAGCCATATGCCACGAATGCAGTGATTTA